>PVKE010026169.1:0-22506 GCA_004027555.1 Craseonycteris thonglongyai
TGGCCCGGGGCAGGGGGCGGGGCAGGGGGCGGGGCTGCTGTGTGGCCCGGGGCAGGGGTGGCGGGGCAGGCGGGCCGGGTGTCCCCTGCAGGCGGCAGTGAGGGCAGGGCTGTGCCTCCTCCATGGCACTGGGTTCCCACCTTACTTGCCCTCTCAAGAGCCTCCACATGGGAGTCTGGCCCTGGCTCTGGGCCCAGACCAAGGTGCTGTCTATGCAGAACTCAGGGGGCCCCAGGCCCCAGACAGGGGGGCAAGGTGCTGTCCCAAAGTCCCCCTGGGTCCTCAGGACAAGCCCCTCTCTGCAGAGGTGAGGCCTCAGCCCAGAGCGGGTCCAAAGGAGCTGTCCGCGGTGCTGACCCCACCCGTGCTGGTCCGCACAGCCCTGGGCAGCCTCTGTCCGCTGGGCCTGGGTGTGGGCCGGCCGGGGAGATGGACCCCCGCGCAGGAGCCCTCACAGAGATACCCACGCAGTGACCGGCCCTGCTGAGGCCGCTGGGCGTCTCATCAGCCCTCTGTGGGGGCAGCAGGGCTGGGAGCGGCTGAACTGACGGACCAAGGTCCACGTGGGGTTTTCTGTCTTCTGCTTCCTGGAAACCTCAGGGGTCTCTGCCCCCCCAAGACTCAGCCGCCCACTTCACTGGAGGCGGGAGCCCCAATGCCCCTCACCCTCCACCCATACCCAGGGGATGCAATGCTGGGGGTCTGGAGCCCAGCCAGGAGTTGCCTGGGGTGCTGGGGGGTGGGCAGCAGGCCTCACCCACACCTCACACCCTCCCCACCCGCCCAGCCGGCCCCCAGTTCCGCTGCACGCCCCCCACACCCGCGGACATGATCTTCCTGGTGGATGGGTCCTGGAGCATCGGCCAGAGTCACTTCCAGCAGGTCAAGGACTTCCTGGCCAGTGTCATCGAGCCCTTTGAGATCGGGCCGGATAAGGTGCAAATAGGTGGGTGCTCGTTCTGCCCCATGCGACCCCCCCCCATCCTCCCAACTCCTCAGCAGCCCCAGCTCGGGAGACACGGGGGCAACCGGAAGGGGAGCTGGCTCCTGGGAGGACGTCTGGCGGCTCCTGCATGTGGGAAGCGGGGGCTTTGCAAATGGGCTCTCCTGGTGCCCTGGGGCCGAGAGGCCGTGTGTCTGGCCCCCGCCTGACTCTTCAGCAGCCATGCCCGGCCCCCCCTTCCCAGGCCTGACTCAGTACAGCGGAGACCCCCAGACTGAGTGGGACCTGAACGCGTTCAGCACCAAGGAGGAGGTGCTGGCTGCTGTGCACAGTCTGCACTACAAAGGGGGGAACACGTTCACAGGTCTGCACCCCCCCATCCTGGCCCTGGTCCTGAATGCAGTCCCTGACCCCCCATCCATCCCGAGGGGAGATTTGCAAACTTGGGTGTAAACCAGGCCTTGTGCTGACCTTGTAAAGAGCAAATCACCCTTATCTGTCCTTGTCGAGAATGTGGTTTCCCTCGGGGAGTCACTGGAAACTTCTGCCAGTGGGTGTGGGTGTAGCTTTGCTGGGAGCAGCCCCTGGGGGTGTCTCCCCGCTGTTCCCATTTCCTAGTGGGGGTGTGGGGCGTGACCCTGGGCCTCCTGGGTGCAGGTGCCTTTGAGGGAAGAAGAGGAGGTGCCCCAGTACGGAGAAGCTGGGATGGACACGGTGGGCAGAGCAGGCTGGCCGGGGCGCTCGGGGGCCCAGGCAGGATGCGGGGACAGTGCCAGCCAGGGCACTTGGGCACCTGAACTTCTTGTCACTGCCCCCAAGGCCTGGCGCTGACCCATGTGCTGGAGCAGAACCTGCAGCCTGCAGCCGGGCCCCGTGCAGAGGCGGCCAAGGTGGTGATTCTAGTGACGGATGGCAAGTCCCAGGATGACGCCTGTGCTGCCGGCCGCGTCCTCAAGGACCGGGATGTGGAGGTCTTCGCTGTGGGTGAGCAGCCCCAGACCTCGGCCGGTGGGCTCCACCCAGGGGGACATCTCTTGTGCCCCTGCCCCTCAGCCCAGAGTCTGTGACTCGGGACACTAGGTTCTGCCCCAGGAGCGGTGACAGTGGGCAGTGAGAACCTGGGCACCCCTGGGTGCTCAGTGGGGACCCCCTCCACTGGGGGGCTGGCTGGTCTGCAGCATCGCCTGCAGATGTGTCCCTGTGCAGCCCCCCAGGCCTGCAAAGGGCCTTTGGTGGCCTGTCCCACCTTCACAGCCGTCTCCGGGCTGCCGTTCCTCATGGGGCCCTGCCCGGTGACCCGTCCTGAGGCCTGTGAGGTCTCCATGTGGTTGGGGGGCCCCCCAGCTCGCTGGGTGACTCAGGGATGGCGCCCGCGGTGTGGGTGGTGCAGCCACAGCGCCCAGGGCACCCTCCCCTCCCCCATGCCCCGTGCACAGGCGTGAAGAATGCCGACGAGGCCGAGCTGAGGCTCCTGGCGTCCCAGCCGCTGGACATCACCGTGCACAGCGTGCAGGACTTCCCCCAGCTCAGCACGCTGGCCGGCCTGCTCAGCCGCCTCATCTGCCAGAAGGTCCAGGGCAGGAGGCCGCGCGGGGGCCCAGGTGAGCAGGCGGCCGTCCGGACACTTTGGGCAGAGCGGTGGGGACTGTGTGTGGCCCGGTGAAGAACCCCCAGGCACCCCTCCCGCCTGCTTCCCGAGCGGGAGTGCAGCTCACCTGGGCAACACCTGTCCTTGCCGGGGTGGCCACCAGGGCGGAGCCCGGGAGCTGCGGGTGCGGCTGCGGGGCCACCCACCTGCCCTCCCGCAGCCACAGCCGCCGCCCCCAGCAGCCTGGTCCTGAGCCAGGTGACCTCCTCCAGCGTCCACGTGTCCTGGACCCCAGCCCCGCAGCCGCCGCTCAAGTACCAGGTCGTGTGGCGGCCCTCTGGGGGGGGCGTCCCCCGGGAGGTGAGCGGTGGGCCCTGCGGGGAAGAGCAGATTGGGGGGCCCGCCAGAGGCCCCGTCCTGAGGGTCACTCGGGTGGCCTGTGAGTGGGGGCAGCGTGCGCGTGGGCCGCTCTTGCCTGGAGGGCCGGCTTGGGGGCCGGGAGCTGAGGGGCGGGGCCGGGAACTGCGGGGCGTGGTGGGGCGGGGCTGGGGGCTGAGGGGCGGGGCCGGGAACTGCGGGGCGTGGTGGGGCGGGGCCGGGAGCTGAGGGGCGGGGCCGGGAACTGCGGGGCGTGGTGGGGTGGGGCTGGGAGCTGAGGGGCGGGGCCAAGAACCACGGGGCGTGGTGGGGCGGGGCCGGGAGCTCAGGGGCGGGGCCGGGAGCTCAGGGGCGGGGCCAAGAACTTCAGGGCGTGGCCAGGAACTGCAGGGTGGGGCCAGGAACTGGGGGGCGGGGCGGGGCCGGCACAGGGAGCAGGGACGGAGCCCTCCCTGCAAGGTGGCCACGTCTGCCCGGCCCGCGCCTGCACCCCACCAGCCGCTCCCCCGGCTGCTGTTCCAGATGGTGCTGGGGGGGGCCCGCTCGTCCGTGGAGCTGCACAACCTGACCTCCGGCACGGAGTACCTGCTCTCCGTGCTCCCCATCTATGAGGCGGGGGCAGGAGAGGGCTTGCGGGGCCTGGTGACCACAGGTGTGTGGGGCTGGGCTCCTGCCGGTGTCCCCATGGGAGGCCCTCTGGCCCCTGGTGTGATCTCTGCCTGTGCCGCCCCCGCTTCCAGCACCGCTGCCCCCACCCCAGGCGCTCGCCCTGGCCGCTGTGACACCCGGAGCCATCCGCCTCACCTGGCAGCCCTCGGCCGGGGCCACCCAGTACCTGGTGCGGTGCTCATCTGCCTCCCCCGAGGGCGAGCAGGAGGGCAGAGAGGTGCGTGGCAGGCGGGCGCTGGGCAGCCAGGGTGTGAGGGCGTGAGTGGCAGGCAGGGCCCAGCATGGGTGTCGGTCGTACCCGCAGGTGCGGGTGGGGCTGCCCGAGGTGCTGCTGGATGGCCTGGAGCCCGGCCGGGACTATGACATCTGGGTGCAGAGTCTGAGTGGGGAGGAGGCCAGCGAGGCCCAGGGCATCCGTGCCAGGACCTGTGAGTGCCGCCCCCCGGGGCTGCTGCCCACCGTGTGGCAGGGGGGCCCCTGCCCCATCCCCAAGCCTCCCAGGGGGTGGAGGACTCCAGGCCCCATCCGGTGGCCCCCTGAGCCCTGGACACGCACTTGGGGCTGATCCCTGAGGCCTTGCTGTGCTCTGCAGCCCCCCTGGACACCCCCAGACACCTGCGTTTCTCAGACGTGGGTCACAACTCAGCCCGTGTGTCCTGGGAGGCCACCCCAAGGACAGTGCGTCTGTTCAGGGTCAGCTACGTGTCCAACGAGGGTGGCCACTCGGGGCAGGTGAGAGCCAGCTGGAGTCCTGTGGGGCCACGGGGGACCCAGTGTCCAGGGGGCTGAGGCGTCCACATTCACAGCCCAGCAGCACTGACACCCCAGCCTCCAGGACACTGTCTGGTGGGAGTTGGGGGGCATAGATGTGAAGTAAAGAATCCTAAAATAGGGGGAGCCGGGATGGCTCCGCGGATTGAGCGCTCACTTTGCAGCCCCAGGGACCGAGGATCGAATCCCAGTCCTGGTCCGTGTGGACCCATATGCTGAACTGGGGTGTGCTTCCCATGCAGGAGGCCCCCAGTTTGTTTCTTGCCCCCCAGTTTAGCCTCTGGCTTAAGGCACTGAGGGGGCATGCCTCCCGTGCTGGAGGCACCCCCAGTCTGGTTTCCTCCCTGCTCTGCCCCGCCACCTGTGTGGAATGAAACCATGTTGAAAACTGATGACGTACAACCATGGAGACGGCTCTGCCCTCCCCATCTCTGTTTCTGTATCTGTCAAAAACACTAAAAAGAAACCTAACAACACCCCAACGACAGCCCTGCTGAGGCTGAAAGCAGCAGTTGGGCTGTTTTGGGGGGGCAGGGGAGGGGGCGGGGCTCCAGGAAGCCCCACACGGCACCCCTTTTGCCCACTCTGGGGGGTCGGGGGCCAGTCTGACCAGCAGGGCCTGAGCCTGGGTCTAGGTCTGGGTAAGGGCTGCCCCCCCCTGGCTTGGGGGGGCTGGCTCCTGGCCCTGCCCATGTCCCCGCCCACCTGGCAGGTGGAGGCCCCTGGGAACGTCACCTCGGTCATTCTGGGCCCCCTCTCCTCCTCAACCACATACACCGTCCACGTCACCTGCCTCTACCCCGGCGGGGGCCACTCCTCCGGGATGACTGGCCGCCTGACCACACGTGAGTGGGCAGCTGTGGGCCCTCAGGCGGGGCCTTGTCCCTCAGCCCCCAGGGATGGTTCAAATCCACATGTGTGTTTGGTGTCTGCCCTGTGCAGCCCCGAGCCAGGTGGGAACAGGTGTGATGCTGGCGTGCAGGGCCCTTGAGGCCATGACACAGAGGCCCCGGGTCTCAGGCAGAGGCGGGGGGCTGGGGCCCATGCCGGGAAAAGGGGAGATGTGGGCAGGGCAGCCATGCAAGCACTGGGGGTCCCCTCTGTCCCCAAGTGTGACCCATGCCAGCAAAGCCTCCTTCAGGGGCACCTACGGGCTCTTCTGATGAGGGACCTCCTCTTCCAGGCCCTGCCCCCCGCCTCAGTGCCCCCTTCTGTCTTCCAGGGAGAGCACCCAGCCCTAGCCAGCTGTCGGTGACAGAGCTGCCCGGGGACGAGGTCCGGCTGGAGTGGGCGGCGGCAGCGGCCACCGGGGTGCTGGTTTACCAGATCACGTGGACACCCCTGGGAGACGGGAAGGCCCATGAGGTGTGGGGAGGGGAGAGAGGACCCCCCCACTCGCCCAGCTCCAGGGGGGCCCACGCCCTGCTGCATCATGGGGACATCTGGTCGGTCCTCTCTGCAGATCTCTGTCCCGGGGAACTTGGGCACAGCCGTCCTGCCCGGCCTGGGGAGGCACTCGGAGTATGAGATCACCATCCTGGCCTACTACAGAGATGGGGCCCGCAGCGACCCCGTGTCTCTCCGCTACACCCCCCGTACGTGACCCCTTAGTCCAGAGGGACCCCAGGCTCCCCCGGCATCACGACCACAGGACCCCAAAATCCTGGAAGAGTCCCTGACCCTCAGCCTGACCGCTTGGGCTCCTGGGGTCTCCCTGAGTCCTCCAGGCAGGTGTTGCTGGGGTGGCTGAAGGTCCAAGTCACCTGGTGTGACAGTAGCCGAGATGGGCTTGGAGCTTCCCTGGGTGTGCCGAGGTCACAGGACAGCCAGCGTGGTTGGGTCAGGGGGGCAGGTGGCGATTGTGGCAGGTGTGGGGGCGTGGCCATCCTCTGGCCCCACCCACCTGAGCCCCACCCCCATGCTGTCAGTCACCCGGAGCCCGCCCTCCAACCTGGCCCTGGCTTCCGAGTCACCCAGCAGCCTGCGCGTCAGCTGGACGCCCCCGAGTGGCCACGTCCTCCACTACCGGCTCAGCTACGCTCTGGCCTCGGGCTCGGGGCCCGAGAGATCGGTGGGTCTCGATGGAGCCTGGGGCCGTCGCTCCCTGTGGGCCCCTGGGCCCTGTAGGCAGTGGGGGGGGACATGGCCCACCTGTCGGCTGAGGATGGCAGCGCCTTCCTGGTGGGACACACGGACAAAAAGGAGCCCAGATGCCTGAGTGAGCAGAGGCACTCGGGAGCCGTGGCTCAGGTGACCGTGCCCCACCAGGTCACCGTCCCAGGACCCAGCAGCCACGTGATGCTCCCCGACCTGCTGGCAGCCACCAAGTACAGGGTCCAGGTCTCCGCAGTCTACGGAGCAGGCGAGAGCGTGGCCGTGTCTGCCACGGGCCGGACTGGTGAGTGGGCACAAGCCCCCGGCCTCGCCAGACCCCCAGGCGCCAGAGCCCGTGGGGCTGCCCAGCTGGGTCCCGCCCGCCCGGCGTGGGGCCCCGTTACTCCCTGGCTGGCCGGCCCCGCCCTCGGATAACCCCGCCCCTGCTGACTGGTCCCGCCCATTCCGCTACCCAATCCCGGAGGCCGACCACTCCCACACAGGCGGCCCCGCCCCTGCTGACTGGCCCCGCCCATTTCACAACCCAACAGTTGGAGGCCGACCACGCCCACACAGGCGGCCCCGCCCCTGCTGACTGGCCCCGCCCGTTTCGCGACCCCCGGGGGCCAACCACGCCCACACCACGCCCACACAGGAAGACCCCGCCCCGCCCTCGGATGGCCCCGCCCCTGCTGGGTGGCCCCGCCCATTCCACAACCCACTCCCCGGCCTGCCACGCCCATGCCACGCCCCCACAGGCGGCCCCGCCCACCACCAGGGGCTGCTGGTTTCGTGGACACTCAGGCACCGGCCGCCTGTGCTTCCCTCTCTGTCCCGCTGGTGGGGGCGTCGTCTAGTTTGGGCTTGAACGCCTCTGGGGCGGGGGTCTCACTTCTCCGCGGACAGCTGCAGAGGCTTGGCGCCCTTCCCACCCCTCGGAGGGCCCGGTGTGTCCCCGCTCCTGCCTTCGGTTGCCCACGACCCCATCCGAGCACCTGCCGGGCGCCTGCCGGGGCGAGGAGCGCACAGCCGCCCCGGTGGGCATGCCCGCCATGCAGGCCCCTCGGCGGTCCCTGAGGCCTGAGGGCTCTAAGGCGGTGCAGCTCTAACCGGTCCTCAGACGGGGGGCAGGAGGCGGCGAGACCCCTCTCCACTGACCCCCACACCCTGTCGCCCCTCAGCAGCCTGCCCGGCCCTCCACCCGGACGGCTCCCTCGCAGGTGGGTCGCGGCGTGGCTGCTCCCCTCCCAGCCCCCACCCGGGCCTCCTGGGAGGGTGTCCTGGGGCCCGGTCATGGGCACCTGAGAGGCGGGCAGGGGCCCTTCCAGGCTGGGGCTTGGTTCCTGCTTCACCGTCAAACTGAGGTTTGTCCAAGGTCGCTTGTCCAAGGTCAAGGTTGGGATGGAGAGGAGCAGAGGCAAAGCGGGGGCCTGGGTCCTGGGCACCCTCCTTGAGCCTCGGCTGGGTGGGGAGGGGGCCGGCCCCGGGTCCTCAGCGTCTGGAGTGCTCTGAGTCTGAGGCCCCCCAGAGAGGGCTGACAGGTGGGTGCCGGCTCTCGGGGGGCCGCATCTCTGTCCTGAGCTCGTGGCCGTGGGCACCTGCTCTGTGCCCCCCACCCTGACACCGCTTTTCCCTCTCGCGGGCTCCTGCCGTCCCTCCGTCACCCTCTGCCTGTCTGTCTGTCCCGCCCAGGCTTTGACCTGATGGCCGCCTTCGGCCTCGTGCGGAAGGAGTACGCCTCCCTCCGCGGCGTGGCCATGGAGCCCTCGGCGTTCGGCCCCACCAGCACCTTCACGCTCCTCAAGGAAGCTCAGCTCACACGCCGGGCCAGGTGGGGGGGCTGGGCGGTGACCCCCCGGAGGGGGTCACGCTGTCACGGCCCCCGGCTGGGGTGGACTGGCCTGTGGTTCCGGCCTTGCAGGCCCAGGGCTCGGTGCCACGGCCCCGGGGAGGCGGTTCTGTTCCTCACGCCACGTGCTGCTCCCGGGGAAACTGAGGCGGGAAGGCCCCAGCTCGGCCCCCATCTGCATGCAGCCCCGCGGGTCTGGGCGCTGGGGAACGGCCGTGACTCCCGGGCCTACGGCCGCCCCACCTGTGTCCCCACAGTGACATCCACCCGGCCGCCCTCCCACGGGAGCACACGGTGGTGTTCGTCCTGCGGCTGCTCCCCGAGACGCCCCGGGAGGCCTTCGCGCTGTGGCAGATGACGGCCGAGGACTTCCGGCCCGTGCTGGGGGTCTTGCTGGACGGTCAGCGGGGAGCCCCGGTCGCCTCTCGCTGGCTGTGGGCCTTGGAAGTGGGGCCTAGTGTGGCCCCATCTGCCCCGGGGGCCATGGCGCGGTCTCAGGGACGCCTCACTCTGCCCCTGCAGCCGGGAGGAAGTCCCTGACCTACTTCAGCCACGACCCCAGGGCAGCCTTGCAGGAAGTGACCTTCGACCTGCCGGAAGTGAGGCGGATATTCTTCGGGAGCTTCCACAAGGTCCTGGAAGGTTCCGGAAGGACTGAAGCCCGCATCTCCCCCTCCTCACGCCCCCCCTGCTCCCCCGCTTCCAGGGCAGAACTTGCGTGTCTGCCTCCCAGCCACAGGCTGCTCATCACCAGGGGCCCCCCGAGGCCCGAACGTCCCTGAGGGGTCCCCTCTGCCTCTGCCGTCCCATCTTATACGTTTTGGGCTGAAGCAGCCCTGCTCTGTGGCTCCACAGGTTCTGGGAGGAGCCCACGTGGCCCAAGTACAGAGGGAAACTGAGGCCCATGGAGGGGGTCCCAAGAGACTTGGGGTGGCTCAGGTCCCAGGTGACTGCCACCTGTCCCCCCCGGACCTGGCCAGAGCGGCAGGGGAACGTCTGTGTCTCGCAGGTGCACGTGGCCGTGGGCCGCTCCCGAGTCCGGCTGTACGTGGACTGCCGGAAGGTGGCCGAGAGGCCCATCGGGGAGGCCGGCAGCCCTCCTGCCACCGGCTTCGTCACGCTGGGGAGGCTGGCCAAGGCCCGGGGCGCCCGGAGCAGCTCGGCTGTGGTGAGCCTGGGCTCCGTCCCGCCTGGCCCGCCGGGGGCTGGTGGGCTGCCCGCCTGCCATCCCCCTGACTGTGCCCACCCCCCGCCCCGTGCGGTAGTTCCAGCTGCAGGTGCTGCAGATCCTGTGCAGTGACACCTGGGCAGAGGAGGACAGGTGCTGTGAGCTCCCTGCGTCGGTAGGTGGGTGAGTGCCCGCCAAGGGCCACAAAGTCGGGGGTGAACCCAGGTCTGGGTTCAGAGATTCCCTGGACCAAGGTGTCTGGCTACCTGAGCTCTAGGGTTGGACAAAAGCTCAGGACCGGGAAGCCGGGTGGGCTCAGCAGGCTAAGAGCTCACCTTGCAGCCCCGGGGACCGAGGATCGAATCCCGGCCCCGGCCCCTGAGGACCCACCTGCTGAACTGGGGGTGTGCTTCCCACGCGGGAGGCCCCCCAGTTCGGCTCCCCAGGTCACAGGGGTGCGTGTCCCATGCGGGAAGCCCCCGGCCCAGTTCCCACCTGTGGGGAATAAAACTGTCAAAAACTGATGACGTAGGAACCGCTATGGAGACGGCTCTGGGCCCTCCCTCCCCCTTCTCTCTGTCTCTGTCAAAGACAATAAAATACCATCTTTAGAGGAAAAAATCACGGGAGAGGGGCTACTTGCCAGGCGGGGTCCCCTGTTTTCCAGAAGGATGGCGAGTCGTGCCCGGCCTCGCCCTCTGCCTGCACCTGTTCCTGGCAGACCCCCGCCCCCCCGGGACCCCAGGGCCCCCCGGTGAGCTCCACCCCCCCTCCCCAGGGACCAGAGATGCCCGGCACCCCCTGGTCACAAGGGGGGCCCCTCCCATGTTCCCTACATGGGAGCCATCCCCAGACCTGCCACTCCACCCCTCCTGGCAAGCCCCCTGCCCCGCCCCTGCCAGTGGGCCGGCCTCACCTGAGAGGGGCCGCCTGTACCCCAGGCCGCACTGTGGGCGGGCAGGGTGCACCAGGGCACCCCACCCCGTCCCCACCGGAAGGCGGGGACTGCGGTACCGGGCACTGCCGGGCCCACGGGGACCCCGGCCTCAGGTGGGCCTGCTTGTGCCCCCACAGGGCCTCCCCGGGAGGAACGGAGCCCCCGGACAGCAGGGCTTCCCAGGGCCCAGGGTGAGTCGTGGGAGTCCTGGGCCCCACCTTCCGGGGTGTGTGTGGGGGAGGGGGCAACACATTCACAAGAGGCAGCACCGGGCCCCACGTGCCCAGCCCTGGGGGCGGGGGCTCCCCAACTGGGAGCAGGGCGGCCCCCCATGAGGGCCAATCCCAGTCCTGACTGGCCGAGGCAACGTGACCGGGGACACAGGCGCCCACGGGGCTTGTTCGCGGCCCCCCATGAGGGCCAATCCCAGTCCTGACTGGCCGTGGCAACGCGACCGGGGACACAGGCGCCCACGGGGCTTGTTCGCGGCCCTCCAGCCGCCTCTGAAATGTTCCAGGACTTCCTTGTTGGCCGAGTCCTACGGCCGCTCTCGGCGGGGTTCTGATTCTGACCGACTCTCGGGGATGCTCCGTGCACGCTGGCCGCCGATCTGTGATCAGAACTGAACAGGGTTTGCCGTGGGCCGTGTTTGTGGCGCGTGTTTCCACGCCCATGTTTAGAGCAGCCTCTCTCTGGTCACCTGTGTGGCTCTGTCCTCCGTGGCTCCTGCCTCCAGCCCGTATTTCCAAAGGTGCTCCTCAGCCTCCCGGGACCTCTGAACACTTACCTGTCATTCACCCGAGTTTACTTTGTTAAGGTGTGAGTGAGGGGTTCCTGTCGCCCAGTCGTCCCCACTGGGTAGCGAGCAGCCCCCACCCCGTCCCTGGCAGGGAACTGCACCGGCACTCACATCGGGCGGCCACCGGCCCACCGGCCGTTCGGTCCCCGGCCCGAGCCGGGTCCGTGTGTTGTCTGTGTGCCCTCTGCTCCCTTGTCTTACTTGCAGCCACTCTTTTACTCTCAGCCGCTTTTCTCATACTTTTCTGGTTTACGTGCACGTCACCGGCACGCGTCTGCCGTGCGGCCCCGTTTTCGTGTCTTGCGCGGGGAGCACGGAGACCCGCCGGGCGGGTGCTGCTGTGGAGCCGGGACCCAGGCACTGGGTCACGTGGTCGTGACATCGCTGACGCCTATTGTGACAGCAGATTTGGAAAGTCTAGAACGGTTTTCACTAAGACGTTAGGGCTTCTTCAGCTGCTACGGACGCTGCTGGTTTGGGGCCCTGGCCCGGAACTAGGGTCGCGTCCCCGGAAACGCCCGCCTGGTCACTGAACGCGTCCTGCCCTTGGAATGTGCTCAGGGGTCAGGGGTCAGGGGCCGTGGGCTTGCATCTTCACGGTCACGTTCATCAATGAGAATCTTCCGCTTTTCCCTGTGGGGCGTCGGTCCCCCTGACGTCTCGGCTTAAATGGCACTGGCGCCACCTGTCCCTAGAGGTTTGGGAGAAGGTCCCTGCGGGGTCTGACGCGGCGTCTGGGGCTGTGACCAGCAGCAGGGCTCCCCCCAGGGCGCACAGTGGGGTGAGGACGCCTCCGTGCGGAGGACGGGATCCCGGAGGGGCTGCCGCCTGCTCTTCAGCCCCTCCCTTGCCTGTGTCTGCAGGGAGAGCCGGGACCACCCGGACAGACGGGCCCCGAGGGTCCTGGAGGTCAGCAGGGGTCCCCGGGGACCCAGGGCCGCACCGTCCAGGGACCTGTGGTAGGTGTGTCCTCCCCTCGCGTCCCCCCTGCGGCCCCCTCGCCCAGCTGCTCAGCCTCTGTTTCCCCTCCAGGGCCCGCCAGGGGTCAAAGGAGAGAAAGGAGACCATGGCCCCCCGGGCCCGCAGGTAGTGGGGTCAGGGGTCAGGCACATGGGCGGCAGGGCCGCGGGGACGGCCTGGCCAGTGTCTGTTCTCTTCCAGGGCCCCCCCGGCCACCAGGGTGCCCCTGGGACAGTTGGCCTCCAGGGACCCAAGGTGGGTGCGAAGCCCCCCGGGGAGGGTCCCCGGGCGGAAGCTGTGGGGGGCTTTCCTCCTCGGCCCCCACCTCCCCGCCCTGTCCTGCCCCCACCGGCAGCCTGGCTGGGGGGCTGCAGCCTGGACACGAGGGGCGCAGGCCCGGGCGTGCACCCCCTCTGCAGTCGGGGGTGGGCGGGGCATGGGGTGCGAGCCCCCCGCCGTAATGTGCTGCCCCTTTTCCCCTCAGGGGATGAGAGGCCTGGAGGGCACGGCTGGCCTGCCTGGACCCCCCGGCCCCCGGGTAGGTGCCACCTCCACCAGCCCTGTCCCCCCCACACCCCAGGTTCCGTGGGGCTGAATTGGGTGCGGTGACCCCCACGCGGTGACCTGGGAGGCCTTGCTGCCGCTTCCCGGTCCCTGCCGGCCGTGAGCGTCCTGTGTCTCCGGGGGCTGCAGCGGCCACCCTGGCGGGACGCAGGGTGGTGAGGGAGGGAATGCCCCCTCTGTGCCCCCGGCCGCGCCGGCACCCCCACTCCCCACGGCGGCCTGACTGGACGTGGCCCCGGCCCTTCTCTGTGCCTGGAGCAGCAGGATCCCACGAGGCCGGAGCCCAGGGTGCCCCCCCCGGAAGCACCCTCCCTCCCGGGTGGTCCGTGCAGCGGCCCAGGCCCTGCTGGGGTCTCCAGGGGTCGGTGCCCGCAGGCAGCGTGGGCGGGGTGTGCCCAGCGTGCCGCACGAGGACACGGGGCCTGGACGAACTCCAAGGTGGGAGGGACGGGCCCAGGAGGCTGGGGACACGTCAGAGGGTCTGGGGACGAGGTCAGGGCTGGGGGAGGGGCAGGCCGTGGGGGCTCAGGCAGCCCTGACCTCTGCGTCCATGCGGGCAGGGCTTCCAGGGCCTGGCAGGGGCCAGGGGCACCGGCGGGGAGCGAGGACCCCCAGGGGCCGTGGGGCCCACGGTAAGTCCCTTCCCCACCCGACAGCCTGACAGACAGTGGGGGGCAGGGGCTGGGGGCCCCCGCAGGTCCCGGGAGCTGGGGAGGGTGAGGGTTGCCCTGTGCAGGCCTGGCCGGGCCGGGGAGCTGGGCCGGGTCCCCTCTCCTGGGGCTGGTGTCCCCTCATCCGCGGGGCAGGCACTTGCCCACGGGGACCCTTTGCCTGTGGAGGACGAGGGAGCCTGCCCAGCCCCCTCCCTGCTCCGGGCTCACTTTTCTCTGCTGACCCGATTCTCCCTCAGGGGCTGCCGGGGCCCAAGGGGGAGCGAGGAGAGAAGGTGAGTGTGCCAGTGTCGGGGGGCCAGGCCCTTCCCGGGGGTGAGCAGGGCCGGCGGCTCACGGCACTGGGCCCGTCTCCCCCGCAGGGTGAGCCCCAGTCCCTGGCCACCATCTACGAGCTCGTGAGCCAGGCCTGCGAGTCCGCCATCCAGAGTGAGTGGCCGCACGCGGCCCCCACGCCAGCCGGCAGGACGGACGCCCCCCACCCCCCGGCCCCGCGCTTGGGAGATGGGCTGGGGGGCGAGGCAGGCCCCCCGTGCCCGGCTGACCGGCTCTCCCCACAGCGCACGTGCTGAAGTTCGACTCCTTCCTCCACAAGAGCACCAGGCCCCCCATGCCCATCCTGGAGGCCCCGGGACCCCCGGCACAGGGGGGACCGGGGGGCCCCCGCCCGGAGGACAGAGGTACTGGCCTCTCCAGGGCGGGGTCTGGGGTGACCGTCCTGGGCGGGTAGCTGTGTGGCCGGCAGCAGCCCCTGCATCAGGCCTCCTGGGTGTTGGGGGACAGGGCGCCTCAGTTCTGTCACTGCAGGGCTGGGGGGCACCTGGCTTCCTGGGGCCTCACAGTGGCCCTTCCCCTGCTTACCCAGGAAGCCGGGGGCCACAGGGGAACCAGCCTCCGGGACCCCCTGGGGGAGCAGGTGAGCCCCACCTGTGGGAGGGGCCGCGGGGGGAACAGGCAACACAGACCGTGCAGGTGCGGGCGAGGCAGGGCCACCCTGCAGACGCAGTGGGCAGCCCGTGTGGGGACCCAGCGTGGTGCGGTGGGTACGGGAAGCCCACCCTGGGGGAGGCTCCCACCGGGGTCAGCAGGCAGGCAGGGTGGGTGGAGCCGGGCGCACGGGGGACACGAACCCCACGCGCAGGGGCAGGGCGGGGACCGCGCCCGGGAGCAGTTCTGGGACCCAGGCCCAGCGGGGTCCACGGTGCCAGGCGGGCTCACCAGCAGTGCCAGCCCCCGGCCCTCGCCCTGCCCACCTTCTCTCCGCCAGGACGCTCCCTGTGCTGCCCTGAGTGACCCACCCCTCGTCCTGGAGACCCCGACTCCTGTGCTGGAGGGGCCTGGGGTGAGGGGAGGGGCGGGAGGCAGGAACCCGTCCTCTGTGCTATGACGTAAACCGAGTGCTGGTCAAGCGAGGTGGCCACTCTGGGGGTGGGGGTCCCGGGGCCCAAGTGTGTCCCTGTCCAGTGGGTGCGGGGCCCCACTCCATCTCAGAGAGAAGCCCCTGCCCTCCCCGTCCTCTCTGTCTCTCTGTCTCCAAAAGCAATAAAATCTTTAAAGAACAAAAACCACGTTTCGTCACCTGTGAACTTTGCCTCCACCCAAAGCGAAGCACCACGTGGAACCCGCCACGCCCAGGGGCCGGAGAGGCGGCCGCCTCGGGGGTCCCACAGGGCGGAGGGGCATTGGGGGCTGCGGGGACCTTGGCTGGGAGCGTGGTCGGACGGAAGCCGCAGACGCGGGGGGTGCTCTGCGTGCTCCAGATAAAGTTTAATGAGACCTGGGCCGCCGCTGCCCTGCAGATAAAAGCAGGATCTACCCGGCGCCCAGGAGACGGGGGGACCCCTGGGGGGCAGGCGCTGGGCCCCTAGATCATGCCGGCCAGCCAGGGTGGCAGGAAGAGGCCCACGGTCCCCAGCAGGCAGACGATGACGAACACCCAGAGGAAGATGCGGTCGATGACCATGGCCACGTATTTCCAGTCCTCCTTCACCTGTGAGCACAGACACGCGTCAGCCCCGCCCCCCCAGGGGCCCCAAAGCCAGCCAGAACCTTCTAGAACCTGCCGCTTGGCGTGGCCAGTTCTCGGGTCCCCTCCCCGCCACCAGGGCCACCTGTGCTGAGGTGACAAGGGGGGGTGTGGGGCGTGCAGAGAAGCGACCAGAGCAGCGAAGTCTGGGCTGCAGGAGGCTCAGGGCCCGATGGGGCCCATGTCACAGCCGCCGTGGGAAACGAGGGTTCAGCACCGGGCCCCCCGCTTCACCTGCCGGGCGGTGCCCAAGCCCCGGGGGCCCAAGCTGGACCCCAGCCAATGAGATGGCCCTCCAGGCCTGCCGCCCCCCACCGGGGCAGCTGCCCAAGGTCAGTGGGGGTCCTCAGCTCCATCCCTAAAGCCCCCGGCGGGCCAGGGGCCCAGCACAGCCCTGGGCACCGTGTAGGGAGGGTACAGGGGCCCAGGGGTGCAGATGCCCCTGAACACGCAGCTGGGTGCCTGAGGCCGCCCACGTGAAGAAGGTGGCAATGCCGAGCCATCCGGAGATGGGGACACAGTACAGAGGCTAAGAGGGGGCAGCAGACCCCAGCCGGGCTGGCTCCTGCCCCACCTCGGCCTCCCCCTGACCAGGCCGGGGGGTCCCGGGTGGGCGAGAGGAACCGGCACTGACAGGCCGAGAGCCGGGCGCGGGGCTGGTTCGGCCTCCTGCCCGCGGGCCCCTCGGTTGCCATTTTCTGCTCTGCCTTTAAAAGCCATCAGAGGCGTCCTGGTGGCTTCAAACCAAACCGCAGCGGCCGGTTTATTCACAGGAACCCGAGTGGGAACAGGGTCGCTTCTAAATGAAGAGCCCGCCGGGCCGCGCTGTCCCCACTCTGCCTTTCATCCGCCCCCTGCGTGTCCCCATCCCGGGGATGAAACGCCACCGCAGACCAAAGCCGCCCCGATAGTCCCGCCCTTCTTGTGACGCTGGCTTCGTGACCAGGGGCAGGTGTGGTGGCCACAGGGCCGTGGGGACAGGGTGGCCACGAATCCCACCGGCGTGGTTCTGACCACACTCACGACACCCGCCCAGACCCCGGTCCCCAGCGGCCGGCCAAACGTGGTCCCTAAGTCGGCTGCCCCAGGTGGAACGTTCTGGAAACCTCCGGAGTGGCTTCACAGCCTCTTGGGATCCAGGGGGTGTCCAGCTCACTCCCTCTTTGGGTTGGGGGGCACGGGGTGGGCATGGGGACCCCTGCTTCCTTTCTGGGGCTCCCCTTCAGCTGCGGGGACTGTCAGACCCCGGGGGTCACATGTCTGATAAACGAGCTCAGTCGAGACCCCAGGAAGCGGCCGCCCCTTCTGAGCAGCCAGGGGGGCAGGAGTGATGAGACCAGGGTCAGGGACACCTCAGCCCACAGGCGCCCAGGGGGCAGAGGAGGCTGATGGGGACGGGGGCACCCCCAGGGCGGGACCCCACTGTGCCGGCCCCAGGTGAGCCCCAGGTAACCGATGGGGTCACCTGCTTGCTGGCCCTGCCCTCCCAGCCTCACCCCTGCTCTGGGCTGGTCCTGCCCTGGGGGTGGTCATGCCCTAGGCCTGGTCCCACTCTGGGGGTGCTCCCACCCTGGGGGTGCCCCCGCCCTGGGGTGGTCCCGCCCTAGGGGTGCTCCACCCTGGGGGTGGTCCTGCCCTAGGGGTGCCCCCGCCCTGGGGTGGTCCCGCCCTAGGGGTGCTCCACCCTGGGGGTGGTCCCACCCTAGGGGTGCTCCACCCTGGGGGTGGTCCCGCCCTAGGGGTGCTCCACCCTGGGGGTGGTCCCGCCCTAGGGGTGCTCCACCCTGGGGGTGGTCCGCCCTGGGGGTGGTCCCGAGATGTGGCTGGCAGAGCCCAGGACTCCGGGGGCAGCCACTCCACCCTCCCAGCTCCACGGGGGTCCTGAGCCTCAGCGGCACCTGCTCTGCACCCCCACCCAGCCTGCACTGTCTCCCCAGCGTGGGGGTGCTGGCCGGAGGGCCTGGGCCGTGTTCCCCACCCCACCCCACCCCCAGGCCCAAAGGCTGCCCCAGCCCATCCCAGCCCCTCTCAGCCCCGCTCGCCCCAGCCCAGGGCCCAAGCCCCCCAGTCCCTCTGGGCGCCCACAGGGGTCAGGGGGGTCTCCAGGCCAGAGGTGAGGGGGGCTCACCCCAGAGACAAGGCCCCTCCCTGCTGCTCACAGGCCCGTGTCCTGAAGCCCAATGGGCTGTGCCCACAGTGTGCTCCCCAAAGCCGCTCTGGGCCACCCACCCAGCTCCACCCCGGGGACCCCGCCAGTGCAGGAAGCTCGGGGCAGAGGGAGCAGGAGAGCGGGGGGCTGGGAGCCCCAGAGCTGGGGGCCTGGGTCTGGGCCCCGACTCTGGGCTTTCTCACGGGCCGGGGCACCTCCGGACGCGGCGGGGGACGCGACCTTACCGAGAAGTCCGTGTCCTCTGCCCTCAGGTGGTCTGCGATGTACTGCACGCCCTCAACCGCCCGTGTCAGGGCCGGAGACAGTGGCGGGTGCCCGGGCGCTGCCTTGGTGCCGCGGGCTCTGAGGGTCGTGTCTGGGGACCCCCTGGGTGGCGCCCCCGTGCACTTGCATGGAGAGGCCTGGTCTGGGGGTGGGAGCTCCTCCGGGGGGATCTTCAGGGGTCCGGGGGAGGCGGCCCGGCCTCCGGGAGTGCAGGACTGGGTGCTCTGAGACCGGCACCGGAGCCCACCCTCCGCCACGCGGACGGGGCTGGACACGTGCTGGACACTCAGGGAGCGGGCTTTGGGGAGCCCCGAGGCCCCGGAGCCGCTGTGAGGACGGAGGGGGCCGGGCGAGGGGCAGGGGCTGGCCTCCGGGGTCTGTGAGGGCTGCAGAGCGGGCACCCGGCCTGAGGGCGGCGTGCGGGCAGGCCGGGGCGCGTCCAGGGGGCCGCGGGCGGCCGGGCTGGGCGAGGGGCCCCCGCTCGCCGGGATGTGGGGCTCCGGCCAGAGGCCCGGGGCGCCAGCCGCCTTGTGCATGGACTCGACGAGCCGCCCGCAGGGGCCCCTAAGCACGGGCGGCCGCTTCATGAGCAGCAGGCGCGGCACGGCGTCCAGGAAGACGCGGCGCACCCAGGCGGGCATGCTGTGCGTGCGGGGGGAGCGGTGGTGCACGTTGAGCACGAAGACGGTGATGATGATGGACAGCGTGACGAAGACCATGGTGAAGAGCAGGTACTCGCCGACCAGCGGGATGACCAGCGAGGTGGACGGGATGATCTCGGTGATGAGCAGCAGGAAGACCGTGAGCGCCAGCAGCACCGAGATGCACAGCGTCACCTTCTCGCCGCACTGGGACGGCAGGTAGAAGACCAGCACCGTCAGGCAGGAGATGAGCAGGCAGGGGATGAGCAGGTTGACCGTGTAGAACAGCGGCAGGCGGCGGATGACGAAGGCGTAGGTGATGTCGGGGTACACCTCCGCGCAGCACTCGTACTTGCGGGTGCTGTAGGTGCCCACGGCCTCCACGATCGTCCACTCGCCGCTCTCCCAGAAGTCCAGCTGGTCCACCCGGCGGTGCATGCTCACCAGGTCGATCTTGGCCTTGTCGTAGGTCCAGGACCCGAACTTCATGGTGCAGTTCTGCTGGTCGAAGGGGAAGAACGTCACGTCCATGCTGCAGGAACTCTTGTAGATGGCGGGCGGCGCCCACTGCACCCGCCCGTCATGGAACAGGTGCGCCTTGGTCAGGTGGGTGACCTCGAAGTCCCCGTCGGCGCTGGGCAGGGAGACAGACAGAGGGACGGGTGAGGCCGGCCATCCCTGCCGCCTGAGCCCGGGCCGGGGCCGGGCAGGGCCCTGAGCGGAGACGCCCCTGTCAGGGCAGCGCTGCTGCGGCCGCCCACCCCACCCGGAGCGGACCCCCAGACGCACCCCGAAAACCCTCCCCAAGCCCTTCACGTGCGGCCGCTTTTCTCGCTGCCGTTGCCGGAATCCATTCAGTTGAAGAGGAGCCCAGTTGTTTCTCATAAAACAGCCGCATTTTGTAGGTCAGGCCCAGCGCCCCGGGGCCCTGAACAGAGCTGCGTGTGGGAGCCTTTTGGGGTCTGGCAGCTGGGTGTGTGTGGGGGGGTGTCAGGGGGCTGCAGCCACATGGCTGGGACCCCCGGGGGAGCTAAGGGCTTCCATTTGCTCCATTGTAAGCGCTGCCGAATCCCAGCGCAGAGCGAGAGCCGGCCGGGAAGACACAGGAACGGACGTGGGGGGCGGGGGGCAGGCTGCCCTGAGATCAGAAACCCCGGCGAGGGTCCCCGGAAAGGACCAGTGAGGACCCCCCATCTGCCACAGCCACAGCCACGCCCACAACGCCCCGGCCCCAGCCTGGAACTCGGTCTTCGTGGTCGGGTTGCACCAGAAGGGGGGACAGGGGCTTTGTCTGCTCGGCAGCGTGAGGAGCAAGACCTGGGGGCTCTCGGGGACACCTCCGCGGGCAGGTGGCCCTGGGCTGGCCTGGCGGGGACAGAGCCCCGGGGGTCTCCCACACGCGGGCCCCGGGTCCCCTTGCGGGAGGGCTGAGGCCCTGACGCACAGGCTGCGGCTGGTCTCCCGGCCGTGGGACCTGCCCCCGCCCCCCGGATGCGTCCCCCGGGAGCTCACTTGTTGTACAGGACGATGTCCGGCCGCCAGATGAGCTCGGCGGGGATCCTGATGGACGTCACGTTGTCGTAGTCGCCGGGGTCCCAGCGCAGCTTGTAGTCATGCCATTCCTGGGGGGCGGGGAGGAGAGAGGCGCCTGAGGGGGCGGGGCTGGGGGCGGGGGCGGGGGGCCCGGGGGACCCAGGGGGACCGGGGTGGCCGGGGGGTGTCCCCTGTACTCACCTGCTTCACCCACACATTTGTCGTCATCATCTGGTTCTTCTCGTCCTAGGACCCCAATGAGAAGAAGGGTCATGACCCCTCGGTGGTGGGACCCTGAGTGTCCCTAACTCAGAAGGACAGGCCAGGGGTCAGACACGGGGACCAGTGGGCACCTGGTCTCTGGAGGCAGCCGAGCTGGGGACGGCAGGCCCAGAGAGGACTCCAGGAGGTGGGGACAAGGGCCCCTGAGTTTTCCCAGAAAGAAAATGGGGACAAGGCTGGCCCTTCCCTGGCAAAAGGCGGGGATATGGGGGAGGCAGGCAGCTCCCGGCCCCTCCCGGATGACCTCGCACGCAGAGCCGGGGGTTTGGTGCCTCAGGGTCCCGCCCTTCCTTCTAGGACAGCCTGCCTTGCCGTCCCCAGGTCCCTCCCCACCCCAGGGACAGTCAAAGTGAGGGGCCTGGCCTCCTTCCCCAGCGGCGGCACCTGCCCAGGGCCCAGAGCGCCCCGCTGCACCCCCGCTGTGCCCCCACTGCGCCCCCACTGTGCCCCCGCTGCGCCCCCACTGTGCCCCCGCTGCGCCCCCACTGCGCCCCCACTGCGCCCCCGCCGCGCCCCGCACCTACCACGTCGATGAGCTGTGCGATGGACAGGCCGAAGCGGACGAGGACCACATCCGAGATGTTGGCCACGGGCCGGGACCACTTGTTGTAGCCAGAGAAGAGCTTCTTCAGCAGCCGCTCCTCCGCGTGGGCCCGGGTCTCTGCATGGCTGCTCCCTGGGGGAGGGGCGGGCGTGGGGCTCAGGAACGGGGCACCCTGGCCGCCCGGGCGGCCCCTCATGCCTCACTCCAGCCTGCAGTCAGCCGCCGGGCTTCCTTCCGGCTCCTCTCGCCTCAGGACCTTTGCACGTGCTGCCTTCCTCCCCGCCCGGGGTCCTCCTCTTTCTCCCGTGTGAGGGAAGCCCCTCCGGACCCCCAGGCCTTCCTAGCACCCGCACCCGACCACAGACGTGGGCCGCAAATCCGACAAACCCTGTCGGAGGCTTTATCTCCAGCCACCAGCACATGCTGAGACCTTTGCCTCAAAGCTCAAGGTGGGGGTGACAGCAGGACGGGGGGCAGAGGGCAGTGGGGGCAGCAGGCGCAGGCGGGAGATGGAGGAGGGGCGGTGAGGGTCCAACTGCAAGGAGCCTGCTTCCTGTGGGGCCAGCAACCCCCAGTGGCGGAGTTATCACCCCGGGGGAGCTGATGCCCAGGGGACACTTTAAGTGCTAACCCGACAGCCAGCCCAGCACCCCATGTTCTTGGATGGACACACAGACTGTCCCCCACGAGGGCCGGGGAGAGGCCCCTGCCGGGGAGGAGCCCAGCCCCCTGGAGCTCTGTGGTCTGAGGCCTCCCTGCCTCCCCGGCGGGCGCCTGCATCCCGAGGGGCTGGGGGAGGGGACAGGAGACCCCCGGCCCCCTGCTCCTCTCTCCTGCTCACAGACAGGACCTGGGGGCCGGCCGTGGACCCCCATTCCCAGCCCAGAGCACCGACCTTGTCCCCTGGCCCCTTTGACCATGAAAGTGTAGCCACTCCTCTATGGGGGGGCAGGGGTTCAAGTCCCCCCACGTCCCCCTATAGCGAGGTGCCTCCCAAGGGAGGGGCGTGGGGCCTCCCCCTGAGCCCCCCGAAACCAGAAGCAGGCCTGGGGGCGGGGAGGGCGAGATGGGCCCCACCTCCCTCCACGCAAGTTGGAGCCTCTGGGTCCAGGAGACAGCAGCCCCCGCCGCGCCCCAGCCGCCGGCATCGGGGGCGGGGAGCCGCCCTTCCTCGGGCTCCGAGGTCCTGGGCCGCCCCGGACGCGGGAGAAAGGGGGCCGGCGCAGCCCGGACTTACCGGGCAGGAGGCTGGTCCCCAGCAGCAGCAGCAGCAGCAGCGGCGGCGGCGGCCGCGTCCCGGGGCCCCCGAGCTCCATGGCGCTCCGAGCGGGCTCTAGACGTGGGCGGCTCCCGTCCCCGCTGCGCCCTGGCTCCGAGGCCCCCGCGCGACCAACTTCATGCCCCACGCGCCGCGCCGGCCGCGGGGCGGGGAGCGCGGGGCCGGGAGCGCGGGGCCGGGAGCGCGGGGAGGGGAGCGCGGGGCCGGGGGCGCGGGGCCGGGGGCGCGGGGCGGGGAGCGCGGGGCCGGGAGCGCGGGGCGGGGAGCGCGGGGCCGGGGGCGCGGGGCCGGGAGCGCGGGGCGGGGAGCGCGGGGCCGGGAGCGCGGGGCCGGGAGCGCGGGGCGGGGAGCGCGGGGCCGGGGGCGCGGGGCCGGG
>PVKE010026170.1:0-22503 GCA_004027555.1 Craseonycteris thonglongyai
AACATTTATCATTCACCATTGTAAAAAAGTAATCGAGTTCCCATTCTTCATTGAAGTGATAAGTTTTCGATTTTTTCGGTTTACTACTCATGTTCATGGGTATACTAGAATGCAAAGAAATATGACAATTTAAAGAATAAATATTGAATTAAATATTTTCCTAGAAAATTCAAAAACTCATGAACTGCGGCAATTATCTGTTACATTGAGAGAAATAATAATAATACTGCATATTATAATCGGGGACAACAATACAAGTATATTAAAATCTAATATAGATATATTCAAATTTACAAGAAGTATGTTAAAGTTACAATATATTTATTACGGTTTACAATACTGACTTCTTAATTTATATAGAATTATTGTTATTCCTAATATATTTGTAATACTGTCCCTTATTTTTCTCTCAGTGTAATGACCGCAGTTTAGAGATCTGTTGCCAAGAATGCTCACTTATCAAGTAAATAGTTAGGTAAGAAAAGCAATTTAATTTAAAACAAAGAAAAGGTACCTACATTTTAAACAGAAGAAAAATTGAAACTCAACGTGTTCACCGAGCATAAATAATATTGATTGATAATAATACTGTTAATACAAAAGAAAAGAAGCTACCGTATGACACTACCAAATATTCAAGCTAACTGACTGTGTTCTTCGATGAGTCGAGTCGTAACTGTTGCATTCACGCATTGCGTCCGGTGACAAGTGTAACACATAAGTCAAAATGTATTGTCTGGGTGGGCAGAGATTACAGTGTCAGGCTGTCAGAATTCTAGGAATTTTTGACCTTGGCAAATTCCCAGAATGCATTAAACTATTGCTAGAAAGTTTTGTCTTCTACAATCACTTCAAAGACCATGGTACATGGAATTCCACCCCAGACATTGCAAGCGATCGACGATCGACCAAAATTGGCCTCGCAATCGACCGGTCGACCGTGATCAACTTGTTGGCCACCCCTGGCATATACTGTGTGAAAATTCAGGTTAAAGGGACAATTTATGTCCTGGGGTGGATGGGATGGGACAACATAAAATTTCATCACACTACTCAAAACTGTGATTTAATACTTATAAATTGTATATTGCTGGAATCTTTCAATTTGATATTTTTAGACCATGTTTGACCATTGGTAACTAAAACTGCAAAAATCAATGTTATGAATAAGGGAAAACTAATATATAGTAGACTCTCTGTTTACCGGTACTTGAGCAACTGGAACTATCTCAAGCAGTTGCTTAAGAGCGCTGGTTGGTTGAGTTCTGGATAATAGAGTCTATTTAAATTTATTCAGCAACTACCAATCCCCATGGTTAATGGTTAACTGGAAATCTACTATATATGGCTACATATTCTTTTGGGTGGATCAGTGAAAATTAATTAACAAGAACTATGTGAACAGATTATTTATATGACATGCTTATTTTGTTATTATAAAGTATTTGTTGACCATACACATGCTCCTGTTTCCTTCTTGGATTTGAAGTTCCAGTTCTTGCCATAGATTTGAGAAGTTCTCATCTACTCTTTGTCTGAATAAGTTCTCTGTGCCCATATTGTCTTCTGCTCCCTCCAAAATACCTATTATTCTTATATTATTTTTTCTAATGAAGTCAGATAGTGCTTATAGATGTCTTTCATTTCTTTCAGCTTTTAGGTCTTGCTCTTCTTCCTTCTGTGACATTTCCAAATTTATGTCTGCGATTTCTCTTAATTCTTTCCTCCATCTGGTCAGCTCTGCTTCCTATGCTAGCTATTTCATTTTTCATTTCTTTTATTGTGTTGTTTATCTCCAGAATTTCTATTTACATATTTTACATAGATTCCATTTCCTTTCTGAGATTACTTTGATCCTTCTGTGTACTCTGCCAATTTTCTTTGATCTCTTTGAGTGTTTTTATAATTGCAGCCTTGAATTCTCTTTTATTTAGCTCATAAAGGTTGTCCCAAAATTCATGCAAGATTTGAATTTTGAGTCATTTGTGGGGTAAAGTGTTGCCAATGAAAAAAAAAAGACAGCGTGACAGCTGATAGTTTAGGGTTATTAAAAATGGAGAACTACATAAAAGAACAACCCGTTTTCATTGTTGAGCAATGAAAATTTATAATTTTTCATTATAAACCTGTGTGTTCTATCAAAATTACTTCTTTCGTGAATTTTGGGACACCCTCTATAAATCTGTATCTTCAAGATCCTTTTCTGGAGACTTTTCTCTTTGTTTCTGAGCTCCTTTGTTCAAAGGGGTACTCATTGCTGTTGGAGTGTTTTGTTTCCTGGACATGAGGACTTTTCCCCTGGTAGATATGAAGGTGTCTTTCTTTTACTTCCTAGCTGGTGATAGGTCTTATAATATTTTCTCCTATTTATTTGGTTTTCTAACAGTGGGAGACTTCCTAGAATATAGGTTTTTTTTGACTCAGTCACCCTGGTCTATGTATGCCCCCTCTTTGGGAAGGTATGGTGGGCAATGTCTTATATGCCTCTGAGATCCCACTGCTTTCAGGAGCTGCCACACCTAGATCCCTCTGCTGGCTTCAGTGGAAAAGGTGGGGACAGGTCTTATTGGAAAAGCTGCAGTTCTGTTTGTGTCATAGGATAATGGCAGCTTCCCTCTGCTGGCTTCAGCAGGAAGAGTGAGGATGGGGTTTATTGGGAAAGGCACAGGTCTTATTGCATCACAGGGTAATGGCAGCTTCCCAGCAGAAGCTGACCAAAGGCAGGCCATGGGTGAGGCTTGAAGGGTGAGCCCTGGGAGACAGCAAGGGGAAGCAGCCAGACTCTGTGTCCAAGGCCACGCAGTGCTCCAGTTGGGGCCTCTCCTCACTGAGGGCCACTCTGCCGAGTCTTGCTTGACTAACCCATCAGACCCAAGAGAAGTGGGTGAGAGATGAAAGATAAATACAGAAACAACAGCTGAGATAGGGAGGACCATTAACCACTGATGAGGGAGTAATGGCGTCATTTTATTTTAGCCCACAGCTTATATACAGCAACTCAACTTCCGTATTCCAATGTATGTTGATTGTCTTAAGCCTTTCTGAGATCTCCTTGCTGTTATGCCCCTGAAGCTTGTTACCTGCGACTTACTGCATTCTCTTCAGGGATCAGTGGAGGTAAGACATCCCCTGGACAGTCTTGCAGGACAGAGGGCCTTGCCTTTCACATCTAGCTCTCCACAACTCAGCCACCAACACACTCCCAGTGCTGGTACTCCAGCCACTGGAACACCCACCTCCGGCTCCAGTTGCCGATGGCCTCACGCTCCACAGGCCCCCAGCTCCAGCCGCCTGACTTAAGCACATGCAGCTGGATCTTCACTCCAGTTACCCAC
Source organism: Craseonycteris thonglongyai (assembly GCA_004027555.1). Classification (NCBI taxonomy): domain Eukaryota; kingdom Metazoa; phylum Chordata; class Mammalia; order Chiroptera; family Craseonycteridae; genus Craseonycteris; species Craseonycteris thonglongyai. The sequence goes on from PVKE010026170.1 coordinate 3,336, forward strand.
ACTGACCTCTGGCTACTGCTGGTGCCTCACTCCAGCCTCCTGCACCACACTCTGGTCACCCTCACCATGCCACGGCTGTCCCCCACACACACTCCCACTGGGGCCTCTCACCACCATCAGCTGCACCCACTTCTTTCATCCACCCCACACTCTGGCATCTGCACCCCCACCTCTGTTCGTTCCAGGCCTCTCACCTGCCCAGAGTCGTTCTGCACCTCTACCTGCGCTCCCACGCTCCCACCTCAGTCAGTCTATTCTCTGCTGGACTCAGATCAGCGTCTGGGTTGGTCACTGGCTGGGTCTCTGCACAGCTCCCTTTCTCTCTCACTCACTGCTGTTTCTCCAGCTTTCAGTATTTTCTTGTGATGAGTGGGTTCCTAAGCTTAGACTGTGTGTTGCATAAGGATTCTCTGGTTGGAGTTTAGTTGTTTAGATTGTTGTCTTTCCATTAGAGGTTTCAAGAGCTCCTCTCATGCCGCCATCTTGATGATGTCCATTGGCTTTTTTTCACTGGTTATCGTCTAAAAAAATCTATTTTATTATCTGAGAGAATGTAAAGAAAATAGAGAAAGGGGAGAACCCAGAGTAGTCTTGATAGTTGTATACCTTTAGTTGTGATATGGTTTTATTCTACACAGGTGTTGTGGGGCCTTACAGGAAGGAAACCAATCTGAGACCTCCTGCATGGGAGGTGAAAAACTTCACTGCTGAGCAATCCAGGCAGTTATCATTAGTCCCACAGTTGAGCATGTGGACTTGCACAGGTCTGGGCTGGAAATTAATCTTCAGACCTTTCAATTGTGGGGCAACTGCTCAACTGTGGGGCTATGTTATTTTTTTATTTACCCATCCCCACTTATATCCAATGAACTAATTAAAAAAAATGTTTTCCTTGATTTCCTAAATGTATATATTTAATTTAGTAAAATTAAATCTTTTTTTATATTTCTGCCCCAAATCTCAGACTATCTAATAAGAAAAACATTCACTCACTATATGAGATGGAAACAAAAAGATGTAGTCAACACAATATATCATATACCCTCTGAAGACTCATTTAGGATGAATTTGGAGAAAGTGACCTAGAGAAAGAAGGCAGTTAGCAGTGCTTGTTTCAAATAGCTGGAGGAATGAGATAAAATAACCCAAAGACTTTTGTTTTGAGTGTGTCCTATGGTTTTTGGAGTGCCATTACTTTGTTATAGAAATATAGAAATTATATTTTCTAATTTATTTTATTGCTGTAGAGATTTATGTTAGAATGTTGTTGCAGAACTCATCATTAGTTTTTACATTAGGTAACAAAGTTTTGGAATGGCAGTTGCTAAGTAGAACACAAAGAATCAAGAGAGTGAACCTTTTACAATATTTTGAAACTCTGAAAGAAACTGAGTATGGGTACATTACTGAATTATCAGTAAAATAACAATTTCAGAAAGCATTATTTTTTATAGCAAATGTCATATCAAATTGGAATTATTTATTTATATTTCTGTTTTTCTCATTTAGATTTTTAGATCTTCACAGTAAACAATTTTATCTTTTTATTTTTTATCTCCAGTTTTATATAAACAATATTTGGTAAAACAACATTTACGTCGTAAACTAGCCTAGCTATACCACGTTTTCTTTTGTTCTTCAGTTTTCATAAAGATCTTTTCTTCATAAATCATTATTCCTAATCAGATTATACTTCTGGTGATTTTAACTATAAAAATTTTACAAGAGAGAAATTAACAAATATAGAATATATACAGTAGGAGTAAAATAATTAAAATGTTTATAAAAACGACCTTTCATGAGAAAGCAGTATACACATAAGTCCAGGTTGATGCAGTGGCAGAAAAAGAGTGGTCTTCAAATCTTTGAATAGCTGCATAATATTAGAGCACAGAGTCTACTCCTCTTGGAAAAAGACAGAACAAAACTTTAATATCTTTGTAACAATTGTCCAAATATAAAATAATTGCCTTTTAAGGTGTGAGATTCCTGTCCCTGCTGTAGCATAACGGAGACTAGATGGTTCCCTTAAAAAAAATGTTCTAAAGATCATTCCTTCCTGGAATGGAAGAGTTTGTTTATTCCCATACCTATTACTCCTAGGTATAATAGTTACACCCTCACTTTACCAACTGTTAGTCACTTCATGATAATGTTTATGACCATAGCTCTGACACAGACCTATAACAAACATTCATTTGATACGTACTTTTGACAACTACTGTACTAGGTTTGGAAGAATACTGAGGTAAATAAAAATACCATTTTTTATATACCATTGGTTTCCAAGTGGCAGTACATGCACCACTAGGGATGCATGCTGGACCATTCAGGGGTACATGAAAATAACCAGTAATGGGGAAACACAGACAAAGTAAAAAAAAAATGCAAAACTTTAGATATGGAACAATAAATGTTAAGTTTGAATCACCATTAATGGAGAAACTTCAAAATTAGATCACATTAGTGAATGACGATTGGTGAGGGCATCACTATGAACCCTTCCCCCAATTTGTTCTGCCAATTACTATGCAATTTTCAAACAATCCATTTGCAATAGTTCTAGAACTTCCCCAAGTTATGGGTGTATAAATACACCCATAGCCAGACTGTTTTATCATTTAGTTATTGATTGAGTAAAAATAAGTGTATTGTCTTTAATCATGATTCTTTTAAAGTAGTTATTTTATTTAATGTTTTACATAATTTCAGTTATTACTGCCAGTTATTTTTAAGCATGTCAGTTATGGATCAGTGGTTAAAAACAGGAATGGTTAAAAAGCTAAAACTTCATATGGATTATAACCCATTACTAAATGCTTCTCAACACATGTTCACAGTTATGAGTACACCCACACCAGGAGATAGTATTATAAAAAAGTACATGCCTCAGATACTACACACACACAAACACACACACACACACACACACACACAACACAACACACACACAAGGAAATATTCTAAAGAGTGTATTAAATGTAGGTTTTCATTTGTGGGGCATGATGACTATCCTAAGTCTTTGTGTGCTGTGTGTGGAAAAATAATATCCAAAAATTTCATGAAGTCCTCTGTTCATGCAACATTTAGAAACTGAACATCCTATGTTTGTTATAAAAACAAAGAAATACTAAGAATGCCTGGATAGCTCAGCGGTTGAGCACTAGGTTCATAACTGTGAGCTCTGGGGTTTGATTCCTAGCTTCGACCCATGCAAATTTATAGGCCGAACTGTAGGGCAACTGGTAACGAGAATTGTTTGGCAGTGAATATGCTCATGTCATATGTGAGAGAACCCTGGTTTGGTTCCCAACCTGCTCAGCCCCACATCTACTGGAGTAGAATGAAATCATGTCACAACTAATGAAATACAATTATGGAGACTACTCTGGACCCTCCTCCCTTTCTCTCTCTCACTCTCTCTCTCTAACAATAAAATAAATCTTAAAAACAAGAAATAAATTATTTTTGGCTCTTAGAAAAGCATCCAACTGTTATTTTGTACATGATGTCAGAAAAGAGAACAATGAGAATGAAGTTGAGGCTTCATACTGTATTCCTTATCATGTAACTAAATGTGGAAAGAAAAACAAACAAAAACCAAAAACAAACTACCAAACAAACAAAAAAACCAACCACAGCTAAAGATTTAATTTTTCCTTGTATTAAAGATACAATTTTTTGTATGATTGGGAAAGAACATGTCCACAAAAACAATACTATCTTTTCTTCATTCAATACAATGTCTCAACAAATTCTGGAAATATCTGACAATGTTGAAATTGTAGTAGTAGATAGAATTAGAAAAAGTATTAATGAATTCTTTTTCACCCACATTGATGAAAGTTTAGATGTTGCTGATTTACCTATTTTTCTCATCACCATGAGGAACTTGGTAGGAAATTAAATTAAGGTAAACCTGTTGCATTATTACCCATTGACAGAGCCTAATATTTTTAATGCAATCAATGGTTATTTCATTAAAAATGACATTAGTTGGTTAAATTGTTGTGGTGTAGGCACTGACAGAGGCAAGCCTATGTCATGTTGTTTTATAGGCCTACACAGTTAAATTAAAACCGTAGCTCCCCACGTACCAGGGAGTCACTGCTGTATTCATGGACAGTCTTACATCTAAGTTTCTTCCTAGTGAAATGAAAGATGATCTTGATGATGCTATAAACGTTATAAATTGTATTAAGTCACAACCATGCAATTCTAGATAGTTTAAAGTACTGTGTGAGGAAATAAGCAGCATTTATAGCACATGAAATTTGCATACGGAGGTAAGGTGGCTATCTCATGGCAATGTACTTACACGGATGTCGGCACATAGATAAAAAGTCCAGGATTTTTTTAAGACCATCATTTTCCTCTTGTTGCAAAATTTCAGGACAGTGATTGGCTTCAAAGTCTTCCATATTTATCATATATTCTTCTAGAATAAATAAACTCAATTTGGGACTTCAAAATAGCTCAATCACTATATTCAAAGTAACTGACAAAATTGAGTCGATGATTAAAAAACTGGACTTTTGAAAAACATGTATTGAGGGGAAGCCGGGATGGCTCAGTGGGTTAGGCACTCACTTTGCAGCCCCAGGGACCGAGGATTGAATCCTGGCCCTGTCCCATGTGGACCCATATGCTGAACTGGAGAGTGCCCCCAGTTCGGTTCTCACTGGGGTGAGACCCTGGCCCAGCTCCTGCCCTGTGCAGCCCCGTGCCCACCTGTGGAATGAAACTATGTGGAAAAACCGATGATGTGCAACTGTGGAGACTGTTCTGGGACCTCCTCCTTCCCTCTGTCTCTGTATCTCTCTCTCTCTCTCTCTCAAAAACTATAAAAATAAATCTTTATTACAAAAAAAAGAAAAGAAAAACGTATTGAAAAAGGGCAGGCTGAAGATTTTTACACTCTGCAAAACTTCTTAGCTGAGAATGAATTTGCCCAATTCTAAAATGTAAAAGAGAATATTGAAAGTCACTTGGTAAATCTTAACATGTCCTTTTGTTTCCCTCAACATGGAAAAGGAAACAACTGAATTGCAGATCCAGTCAACGAAGAATTCTTCAAAGAAGCTAAGCTATTAATGCAAAAGAGCAGTGAATTGAAATTTCAACAAATTATTATTTAATCCTCATTTTAAAAGAAAGGATCTTATTACCTCTGAGAAATAAGTGCATCAAAATGCAATTATCTCACTAAAAAGTTTAAATTGTCTAGTGATCCATATAATGATTACTACAGACTTCAGATAGCACAAATATATATTATTAATAATAATTAATTTAAATTTTGTTAAATACTTGATCATTATCAATATTTAACTGTGTTATAAAATTGTGAAATTAAGTCTGCAATTTGTACTTTTAAGTTAGTAATTTTTTCCTAACTTTTTACCCCATTTCAACTAATTTACATTAAGATAGGCACTGAACAAAAGTGTCTATTTAAAAACAGCTGTATTAAAAACAAGGGGTACAATCTCTAGAAATGAGCTTAAAAGGGGTATGCAGTGGAAAAAGTTTGGGAACCACTTTTCTAGGCATTCATGCTTTAGAAAGTAAGGGAAAGTTAAAAATTATGCATTTATAATCTAATGAGTACAATATAAATAATCTAGTTCTAGTTTTTTCTCTTCTGAACACTGTATGTGTCAAAATACTAATAGTTTTTGAATTTAGATCTAAAAATATATGTATCTGTTATTTGTAAATCATCTGGGGTTTTTTGTTTGTTTTGTTTCATTTTGTTTTTCTGTTTTATTCTCAAGAATGAAAACTCTTGTGAGAATTTTATGTAGAAATTTTTTTTTGATAAATTAGGAAATATGAGCATGCTCATATAAAGAATCAGAATCTACTTCCATATAAATACAATAAATATTTTAGAATTTGACTTCTACATATAGTAATAAAAGGTAACAATCGAGGTCAAGAAAAGACATTGCAAAATCAGAACCATAAAATCACTACAAATTTATTTGATGACTGACACCTCGTTTAGAAAAGTTAAACATATGTATTATTTTTCTTTTATTGTAGTACATACTTGATGCTCCTCTGCTTAATATTTTTACACAATACTTTAATACCTTCTTTAATGTGCAAAACTTGCTCCCATTTTTAGACTTTGTGTTTGTAATTTTCTTTTTAGAAGTCATATGTACCCTATTACATGTTATTTACTGATACAACTAATTTAGATCTTAGTCCTTCTTTCCCCATCATTTAAACCCAATATGAAGGTATTATAAAAATATATGTTCTATGTTTAAATAAATAAAATTTATTACAGTAAAAGACAAATTGCCATTAATTTTTCTCAGAACACTCCTTCTCTTTTTGAACACCTATTCCATCATTCTATTCACTTTCTGAAGCAGTTCTTTCATGAGTGTCTTTAGTTGCACTGCAGTGGCTGCCTTGATGTCCTGAATTGATATAAAATGTTTACCTTTCATGGTTGTTTTCACTTTGAAGAAGAAGCAGAATTCGCCTGGTACCAGATCATGTAAGTAAGGTAAACGGGAATACACCCTAAAGATTTTATTTGACAGGGATTTGTATTAATGTGTTGTTTATAATCTATGATTAATGGCATACTTTAATACACACCTTCTTTTAACCATACCTCACAACCAACTGACTGCTCTGAACAAGTTGAAACTTTTCACATACTGTTACTAAGTTTCAACAGGCTACTTTCTATATTGAAGATTCCTGCCTTTATATTGGATGGCACCAGGCAGAATTCACAATCACTGTACATTTTTTTGATCATACCTCTTATGTACAAGTTATAATCAGCTATACAGTTTCACAGCTTGGCTGCAGATGTTTTCTGAATATATATATACACACAGACACACAGACACACACACAGACACACACACACACACACACTAATTGGTTATCTTCATTTACCCATATACTTGCATTATTAATTAATGTTTTTCTGCTTCATCATATTATTGACTCTTAGTTCAGAACTTTTAACTCTTTACTTCTGTGGTTCAAACCTCAGGAGAGCATTTGATAAATAAATTCTGAGACTGAAATGAAGTTTTGCAGCTTACTAAGAAATAGTTTTTACTAATATAGAATAAAATTTAGAAGCTGGTCATCCTAGTATCCAATAATAGCCAGGTTTTCAGTTATTGTTGGTTGCCTAAAATTATTTTCTCCCTTAAATTTTTCTAATTGAATAATTCTACACTATTCAAAATGGCCCCTAAAATGAGTTTCATAAATAAGTAAATAAATTGATTGCTTCTAGTATTTGTTGCACCAGTTATGTTTGTTTTATTTACAAATATATCAAATATCTTAGTGTTATTTGTTTAGAAGAAATGAATATTTACATACTGTGTTGTATTAGAGGTATTTTAAACACAAAAATTGATTTAATTAGCTGTCAATATATAATATATGCAAAGAAAAGACTTCCAATCATGCTAATTTAAGTAAAAAATTGTTCAATTCAATGCTTAGCATAATAATATGAGCTAAACAGTATGTATCTATTTTTAGTTTAATCTTGAAAACTATATTAGTACATTATTAATACTCTATTTGATAGCTAAATAAAAGCAAATTCCTTATAAGTAAACTGATTACTCTCATAAGCACTGTTAGCATTTTAAATTTTAGTTAAAATTAAAAGATATAGTATTGTCTCATCTGTAAAAAGAACTGCTTCAATTAATACACCCTAGTTTCTTGCCAGCATCACCATTCTATGATACTAAAAATGTAAGTAATCTAATTTTATGTATGTTTTGTCTACATGCTAAGAAGATCCTATAAAAAATAAACACTCTAGGAATTCTGGGATAGCTCAGACATTGAAAAGTGCCTTTGCAGCCAAGAGGTCCAGTGATTTATTCCTGGCCTCAGTTCATGCAAACTCAAATGCTGTACTTTTGGCACAACTGGTAACCACCAGGATGGCTCTGTTGCAAAGATTCTCTCCTCCCATGAGGGAGGATCCCAGTTCAGTTTCTGCCTCATGCTTCCCTATATCCACCTGTGTAGAATGAAACTATGTCACAACTAATGATGTACAACTATGGAGACCACACTGGGCCCTCTCCACCTCTCTCTCTCTCTCTCCATCTCTCTCATATTCTCTCAAAACAATAAAATAAATTTAAAAAAGAAAATGAAAAAAGAACACTTTCTATATTAGTAATTCAATTTATTTGTGTAAGAGATTAAAGAAAAATATTAAAGAAATTAATTCTTACATACTCTGTGTTAACAAGTAGAGAAAGATAATGTATATTTCTAAATGATAAAACATTAACATTATACTGAAAAAATTTGATTTATTATTTATGTATTTTTATGAGTTTTATATGTACAAGAGAACATAATGCTTAAACATTTATAGCTCTTATATAGTGATAATCCTAACATGTCTATTTCCCATCTGATATTTTACATAGCTATAATGTTACAATACCATTGATTATATTCCCTGTTCTATACTTTACATCTTGTGACTATATATATACTTTGAATTCATAGTTTACATTCACAATTAATTTATATTATTTTCAGTTATACAACATAGTGGACAGGCATCTATATAACTTATGAACGGCTTCCCGTGATGGGTCCAGTGTCCACCTGACACCATGTATATACTCTCCATACTGTACCTCACATCCCTGTAACCACTACGTGTTCACTAATTTGCATTTCGCAGTCTCTTCACTATTTCAATCCATTCATTATTCTTCCTCCCATCTTACTCCATCAATTGGAGTCTATTTTTATTTTGATGGTTCATTTTTTAGATTCCACATATAAGATCACATGGTATTTGTCTTTCTCAATCTGACTTAGTTTGCTTAGAATGATAACTTCCAGTTCCATTCATGTTGTTGCAAATGGTAAGACTTCATTCTTTCATATGGCAGAGTAATAGTCCATTTGTGGGAATGTAGCACAGCTTCTTTGTCTAATCATCTATTGATGAGCATTTAGATTGTTTTCATATCTTGGCTATTGTGAATAATGCTGCAATAAATATAGGAATATTTGTATGTATATATGTGTATGTGTGTGTGTGTGTGTGTGTGTGTGTGTGTGTGTGTGTGTCTTGTGTATATCTTGAGTTATTGTTTTGGATTTCTTTGGATAAATACCCAGGAGTGGAATTGCTGAATCAGTTTGTAATTCCATTTTTAATTTTTTTCAGGAACCTTCATATTGTTTTCCACAGTGGATGGACCAATTTGTAATTCTACCAACAGCGCACAAGAGTTCCCTTTTCACCATAACCTCACAAACACTTGTTGGTTGATTTCTTGATGATAGCCATTCTTACAGGAATGAGGTGATATTTCATTGTGGTTTTGATTTGCATTTCTCTGATGATCAGTGATGTTAAACATCTTTTCATGTGTCCTCTCTACAGAAATGTCTATTCAGGTCTTCTGATCATTTTTAATTGGTTTTTTGTTATTTTGGTTTTGAGTTGTATAAGTTTGTAAATTTTGGAGATTAACCCTTTATTGGATGCATCATTGGCAAATATCTTCTTGCAGCCTATAGAATGCTAATTTTTTTTTTTTTGCTTTAGTTTCTTTTGCTGTGGAAAAAAGAGTTATTTTAGTCTGATGTAGTTCCATTTATATTTTCTGTTTCCCTTGCCTGACAAGATATATTATTGAAAATATTGGGGAAGTCTGGATGGCTCAGTGGGTTAAGCACTCACTTTGCAGCCCTGAGGATCGAGGATCAAATCCCAGCCCTGACCTGTGCAGACTCATATGCTAAAGTGGTGTTGCTTCCCATGCAGGAGGCCCCCAGTTTGGTCCTCACCCCTCAGTTTGACTCCTGGCTCAAGGGGGCATGTGACCTGTACAGGAGGCCCTTAACCTGGTTCCCACCCTGTATGGCCCCTGCCCACCTATATAGAATTAAACCATGTCAAAAATTGATGATGTATAACTATGGAGAATGCTGTGGGCCCTCCCTCTTCTCTCTGTCTCTCTGTCTCCATGACTCTATCAAAAATAATAAAAATAAATCTTAAAAAAAATATTACTAAGGATAATATCTGAGGTTTTACTTCCTATATTTTCTTTTAGAAGTTTTATAATTTCAGATTTTTAATCAGTTTTGAATTTATTTTTTATTTGGTATGAGGTGGTCCAATTTTATTTTTTTGTATATATCTGCCTAGTTTTCCCAACACCATTTATTGAATAGACTCTCTTTATCCCAATGTAGATTCTTGTTTATTTTTTGTTTTTGTTTTTATTTATATATATAGATTAGTTGGCCATATACATGGGTTTATTTCTGGGCTCGCTACTCTATTGAGCTATGACTCTGTTTTTGTGCAAATACCATGCTGTTTTGATAACTGCAGCCTTGTAGTATAAGTTGATTATCTGGTCATGTGATTCCTCAACTTCGTTCATTTTACCAGGGTTGCTGTGGCTGTTCTAGATCTTTTATAGTTCTATGTAATTTTTAGGATTATTTGTCTTAGTACTATAAATAATACCACTGGTACTTAGATATGAATTGCACTTAAGCTATAGATTGCTTTAGGTAGTATGGATATTTTAACTATATTATTTCTTCCTGTCTATGAGCATGCTATATTTCTATTTATTTGTATCTTTTCTAATTTGTCTCTTAAGTGTCTTATAATTTTTTAAGTGTAGGTCTTTTACTTTCTTTGTTAAATGTATTCCTAGGTATTTTATTATTTTGATGAAATTGTAAATGGGATTATTTTATTAATTTCTCTTTCTGCAAGTTTGTTATTGGTACATAAATATGCAATTGAATTCTAAATATTAATTTTGTATTCTGCTACTTTCCTAAATTTATTTATCAGTTCTAATAATTTTGGTGTGAAATCTTGGAATCTGGGATTGTCTATATATAGTATCAAGTCATCTGCAAATAACATCAGTTTTACTTATTTCCATGCTTTTTTTTTTTTTTTTTGTCTGACTGTTATGGCTAGGAATTCTAGTAATATGTAGAATAAGACTAGCTACTTGGGCATTACTATTGATATTTCCAGTCTTAAGGAGAATGCTTTTAGCTTATCTCCATTGAGTATGATGTTAGTTGTGGGTTTATAATACATAGCCTTTATTATATTGGGAAGAAGGACCTCGCAGATAAGACAGAATTCTTGCTAATTTACACAACCAAATGTAAGGGGAACTTTTCTTCTCAATACAAGACACCTGGGTTGAGAAACCCAATGTGGAGCTAGACCCACTCTCTCTCCTGTAAAATCTTCACCCCTGAGGTGTTTATCCTGGAGTTCAATGGCTATCTGTGGGATTACGGTCACCCCTTTTCAAACATCTGCTCTTCCTGTGTCTCAATTTGGACTGTTCTTTACATCCTTAGCTCTAAGTGCTGTTCAGTCAATCTTCCAATGTTGACCAAGATTGACTGTTCCACAATCTATTCCCAAACTTGAAGTGCTCTAGGGAAACTGTAGGTACAGCATTCACCTAATCAGCCATCTTTCCTCTCTCTTGACTGACAACTTTCAAATATAATTTTTTTTGCACTTCTTTCAAATAGCCTTTATAAAATTTCCTGGTACATGATTGCAATATTTATGACTTCTCTCTAAGTATAATAATATCTTTTTTTCCTTATCTGAGAGGTCCTTCTTCCCATATTGGCCACAAGACAATTTTTTTAGGGAGAACTGGTTTATACCAAAATATTAAAAAGACTATTATGGCATGTAATAAGTATTTGGACCATGGGCATCATCCAACATTCAGTTTATGAACACCCCCTTCCTCTCTTCTTGAATTGCAAATGTTAATAAACAAATAAAGGGTGGTTTAGAAATCTAGATCTGTAAACTTTTTTGCAGAAATGTACTACAAATGTTTTCTATTTTACTTTCATGTATAAAGATAAGTGAGCTGAGCCAGGTCATAAACTTTACTCAATGAAGGTTACAGAGTACAGATAATATCAAATAGTATTGCAGATTATTTTTACATTTCATAACATTGGCTTCAAATTATTTTGTAATTAGCCAATATATTAATTTTTTCTCACTTAGAAAATTATGAATTATCTTTTTCAAATAAGACATATATGTTAATATCAGTTTTCATTTTCCACATACTAAATTCTTCTCAACTAAATAGATGTTTTTTAAATTTTTCATTTATTTTGGAAAGATAAGTTAATTTTTAAAAGGAACAGGAATGTCATCAAGATGGCAGAGTGAGAAGAGATTCTTGAAACTTCTCTTGAAAAATACAACAAATTGAAAAACTAAAATCTGATGAAGGATTCCCTATGCAACTCATAGCCACAGCTGAGAGACCCACTTAATGCAAGAAAATGCCTAAAGGTCAGAGAAAGAGAGGAAAGCAGGAGAAAAAGGAAACGGTGTGTTGAAGAAAGTAACACCTAAAGGGGGATATCAGATGCTCAGACAAAGATTTAAATAGAGAAAGAAGATTTTATTAGCCAGTGGAGCACACAGGGCTAGGAGCACCTAAGCATGTGCTCCCTGCAGTTATAATTCTTATAGCTTATATACCCTTTTCAGTGTCCATGTGATTGGAGCATGATTTCTTTGTCTATTGCCCCATGTATTTCTCATGACTCAAGGTGGAGAGCTGGATTGGGGCAGACCTTGAATCTGAGTTTCTAAAAACTGTTCTCGGAGTTGATTTCTATAATTATTGGCCTTTCGTAGACTCAAGGATTTTTTGTTTTTTTTAATCTCTTGTCCATTTGTTTGCAAGAGTCTCCAGGAGGCCCTTTCTTCTGTAATCTTTTAAAGTTCTTCTCTAATTTCTTTCTTTGAGATTTTAGTATTATTTCTTTTTATACTGGAGTCTCCTTTATTTTTGAATCCTGGGGGATTTTCTGATAATGGTGAGTAAAGTATACATTGGCTGCAGTTCCTTGCTGCACTGTGATTTTTTATCATGCTCTTTAATCTGTTATTTTAGCAGGGGTAACAGGTATGGACCTACCAGGAAGATTCCTAGGACTAGCAAAACCATATCTATTAAGGTTTTAAATGCACCAAAGGCTGAAAATCATCCCCCCAAAATGCTATTGTGGTTTCACCCATGCCAAAACTTGCATTAGCACATGTGCCAGTTTTGTCATCTTTTCGACAAGGTCTTTAACCTGCTGGCCCTGGTCATCTATGTGCAAGAAATAGCTGGTGAGATTGAATTTCCCGTATAGCCCTCCTTCTGTTATTTCTTTTTCCTCCCCAGAGTTAATTTTTTTTTAAGATTTATTTTTATTGTTTTTGACAGAGAGAGAGATATACAGAGACAGAAAAAGAGAGAGGTGGGAGGGCCCAGAACAGTCTCCATAGATGCACATCATTGGTTTTTCCACACAGTTTCATTCCACAGGTGGGCGGGGCTGCACAGGGCAGGAATTGGGCCAGTGTCTCACCCCGGTGAGAACTGAATTGGGGGCACTTCCTAGTTCAGCACATGGGTTCACACAAGCTGGGGCTGGGATTCGATCCTCGGTTCCCGAGGCTGCAAAGTGAACACTTAAGCAACCCACTGAGCCATCCCAGCTTCCCCCAGAGTCCAACTTGAAGGAGTCCATGACAAGATTCCTCAGACAAAGTTCCTCAGTCTTCGGGCGCACGTGGACTAGCCAGCTTCTGATTTGTGGCTGGAGCAGGGCATGTTGTCTTTTTCAGGGTCAACTTACAAGGGTTGGTGGGATCTGTTTGTGTCGTCCATAAGGAGGGTTCTGCGGGGGCCTCTGGCTTCAGCCAACTGTGTTGACTCCAGGCAGGTATTCCTTCCATTTCTGCAGCGGTTGGAATGGTCAGGATCACACTATAGGGTCTTTTTCACTTGGGATGAAGGGGAGCTGGATTCCAATCTTTTATCCATACCACATTACCTGGGGGAAAACGATGAACAGAAGCAAACAGACTGACTGGAGCCCTATCCAATATCCACTTGAATATAGTACAGGCTACCTTGCCTAAAGCCTCTAATTGTCTGTGTAGTTCAGTTTCTCCTAGCCCTCAGGGAACCCCTGGCAAGTTGCACAAAACTGGGGGAGGCCTATTATATAATATTTTATAGGGTGAATACCCAGTGCTCTTGGAGGGAGTACACCTGATTTTGAACAAAACTAAATAAAGGTAAAGCCTGCATCCATATAATACTTGTCTCTTGACATAACTTGCTAGGCCCTAACTTTAGAATCCTATTTGTGCATTCCATATTTTTCAAACTCTGTGGTCTGTATGTTGCATGAAGCTTCCAGGTGATGCCTAAAGCTTGTGCCATTTCTTGTACTACCTTAGCCATAAAAGTGTGGCAGTGCTTCTATGGTCTCTGTTAAAATTATTATTGTATATCCTGTTTGCCTTTTCCCTCATGAGTTCACAGAGCTGCTTCCATCTACATAGAGCTCCCAATATGGGTCTTTTGTGGGTTGGTCTAACAGGCCAGAACGACTGGAGTACATGGAGTCAAGCACTTCTAAGCAGTTATGCTATTGTTTTTCTTCCTCCAGATTTAAAGTAGTACATACCTATATTGCCAGCCTCTGGTTTTCTCAGCGTAAACTCTGGTATTTGGTGAGATGGGCATTTGAGAGCCAATGATGTCCTTTTGCATTTATCAAAGTTATTATAGCATGAGGTACCCACACCTTCAAGTTTTGTCCCAAAGTCAATTTGTCCGCCTCTTGTACCATTATTGCTGTGGCAGCTAGGGCCCTTATGCACCATGGTGGTCAGCCTTTAGTAATTCCATCCAATTGTTCAGAGAGGTAAGCTACAGTCTAGACCATGACCCCAAGTCCTGGGTTAATTTACCCATTGCTGTTTTGTTCCTCTCCGAGACGTATAGCATAAAAGGTTTTGCTAGGATAGGAAGACCTAGCACTGGGGCAACTTGTAATTTTTCTTTAAGAGTCTGAAAGGCGCAGTCCTGTTTGGGTACCCATTGCATGGGCTCCTTTACACTCTTTGTGACTTCACAAAGGGGTTTGGCCAGAATTGAAAAGTTGGAGATACATAAATGCTAGAATCCTATTGTACCTAGGAACTTTCTAATTTGTCTCCTCGTGATTGGCAATGGGATAGTTTGAATAACTTGTATTTGTTCTATTCTTAGTTTTCTCTCTGGGGATGGTTAGAGTTAGAACAAGCCTAGGCTTGGGCACCTGCAAGTCTAGCCAGCCATTGGCAGCAAAAGATTTTCTCAGAAGGTTGTGTCCTATGATAAAAGGACACATTAGGCAGTCAGGCATGTACAGAAACTGATGCATAACCTCATGACTTCCTGTTGTACATTTATGAGGCAGGCAGAATACCTGTTCTGCCTATTTTCCTATGGCTCCTACAATGTCTACCCTACGGTTGATGAGCGGCACTGCTAGCTGAGTCACCACCGAGTGTTCAGCCCCTGTATCCATCAGGAAGTACATCTATGGGCCCCCTACCATTATATGGACCATAGACTCATCAGGGTCCTCTAAGTCTGGCCACCCTCAGTCCAAGAGGGATTCCCCAGCTATGCTGAATAGTGTGTCTTCCCTTTTGGAGGCAGCTGGCAAGTATGTTTCCCCCTTGTCCCACCTGGGACATTTATTTTTCCAATGACCAGTTCTCTGGTAGATGGCACATTGATCATGCTGCAAGGGGGCCCTGCCTGATCATTCTTTCTTTCTTTCTTTCGTTTTTTTTTTGTTTGTTTTTTTTGTCAGCCATCTTCCCATTTCCAAATGGAGGAGGCTTTCCTTTGCCTTTATGTTGAAGGGCAGCTGCTATGAGTTCAGCATTTTTCTGCATTCAGCATGGCAACCTCTGTTGACATAGACCTTATTGAATTCATCTAGGAGTTGGGAGATGTTCATCCCTTTAAAGCCTTCAAATTTTTGAAGATTTCTTTTTATATCTCCTGTGTTCTGGCTGACAAAGATCATATTAACCATTCTCTGGTTTTCTTGACTTTCTGGATCAAAAGTAATATAGATCCGGTAGGTCACGTATAACTTCTCATAAAAGTCTCCTGGACTTTTGTCTTTCCTTTGCATGGTCTCTGCCACTTTGTTAATATTAGTGGCCTTCTGGCTTTCCTTCCAGAGACCCTGAAGGAAAGCCTCTCTGTATCTCCTGAGCTGTCTCAGGCCTTCCTCTTCCTTTGGAGTCCAATTAGGATCTTCCCGTGGAATCAAGCTATTGGTAAGAGACAGGCTGAATATCAGCCCAAGTCTAGGAGTTCTATTTATCTCTACAATCAAGCAAGTTCTAGAAAATAGGTCCACAGTGAGTGGTTGAGACAAGAGTAAATAGCTCTATTATTAGTCATAAAATTACAAAGCTTATCTGCTATGTCAAGGGTCACCCATATTTTTTCTATTATTACAGCAGTCTACTTGGAAGCTGTTGGGCACCTTAGATCTTGTTAGTTAACCACAGACATTTGTGGAGGAGTTGGGCCTTGCTCGCTTCAGAACAGGGAACAATCCCTCCTCCAGGGCCTCTTTGTTTTGCATAAGGGCATGGATGCTTTGGAGGAGCAAGGCACTCCTTATTCCAGAGGTCTGTGCTTCTGCACCCTAAGCGAAGTTTAGGTTCCATCACATGGTATTTCTCTTCTGGGGTTGCTGGGGTGGCTCCTGAGGTGACATAGGTTTTGGCACATCTATTATTGTGGCCACAAACCTGGCTTTTCTTTGATTTCATCTCCGGACTCATTGTTCCCCCTTTTCTAGTTATCCCTGTCTCAGTTGCTAAAGACATTGAAATAAATTTCCTGGCTTTTCTTATGATTTAAATCTTCTCATTAGGGAACCCTGGTGTTGGTGGGAGATCAAAGACGGCGGCATGAGAGGAACACGCCGATATCTGCCTGGGAAGGACCTTGTGAACAGAGGGGAATCCACAGGGGAAACCCTGAGAAGAAACCTCAACTAAGAGAACCACACAACGCAGAACAACACCCAAAGGTTAGAGAAAAAAGGGGAGAGTGGGAGAGGAAAAGGGAAGCAGCGGTACGGGGACAGAGACTTGGAGCACAGCCCGGGCTGGCAAAAACAAAGGGGGATTGGGGGACTATGGTCAAAGTGGAGCTGGATCGAGGGCGGGCTGGAAGCTGACAGCTAGGGAGTGTGGAAGCCCCACAAGACTGTGGACAATTTAACATCAGAACTCAAGGGAGAGCACACAGTGCCCTAATCAGATCACAGAGCCTAAAGTGGAACAAGGACTGTGGAGCAGAGTGGCTGAACTTCCCAGCTGGCGGGGTGAGAGCAGGGCACCAGCCCGCAACGGCTCAGCACCCCTGATTTACAGAGGAGATTGACTGTGAGGGAGCGCCTTCTGAAGAGTGGGCTCTTGGAGTAAGGGCTGGGGCTTGAGTGGGCATAGCTACATTGGACGTGCTTAGAGTGAGTCCGGGGGTCTCAACAGAGCTGGGAGCATAGAGCGGCTGCTGCCCGAGCGACGGCCTGTGTGCACAGGGCTTTCGGCCACCCGCCCACTGGGCTGCTGCAGCACCGCTGCATGCATGCACCCAGCCTTTCGGTGCCCCACTCACCAGGCCTCCGCGGTGCTGCCGCCAGTGCACAACGGGGCTTTCGGTGCCCCACCCACCGGGCTGCTGCAACACCGCTGCTTGCTTGCCAGCACGCAATTGGGCTTTTAGTGCCCAGCTCACCATGCCGCTGCGGCACCGCTGCCAGCGCGCAAGTGCGCAACTGGGATTTCGGCGCCCTGTTCACTAAGCCACTGCACATCGCTGTGTGCACACACCAGGGCTTTCAGCGCCCCGCCCACTGGAACACCGCGGCACTGCTTCCTGCTCGCCAGCACTCTACAGGGCTTTTCGCACCCTGCCCAACAGGCTGCCGCAGCGCCACTGCCTGAGCGCAAGACCAGCTTTCGGCGCCCTGCCCACCGGCCTGCTGTAGCACTGCTACCTGCTCGCGAGTGCGCAACTGGGCTTTTGGCATCCCGCCCACTGGGCCTCTAGGGCATTGCAGCCCGCGAACACAACTGGGCTGCTAACCGGGTCGCCACGGTGTCATTGCCCGCGCTCAGGACTGCACGGCCAACCGGGACCTCTGCCAAGCCCCAGCCCATCCAAGTGTTGCCCTGCAGGTGTGGCTTACAGATACTATTGAAGGAGGGGCAGCAAGGCGGAGGAGAGAAAGACCAGAGCTCCTGTGCTACGCCCGCACTGAACCACCAGCCCCCCTGCTGAAAGAAGAATCTGCTATTGTGTCTCAGGCCAACCCTAGATCCAACACACATGTGCCCACATGTGGCCACAAAGATGTGGCCACATCTTTACTACCCTGCTATCGAACAGCAAAGACAGCAACCTGAAGTGCCCCAGGACACAGAAGCCGTCTGCTTCCCCTAACCCTCTCCCAAAATCTCCTTCTCCCACAATTGAACCCAAAAGAAAATTAAAGAGAAGCCCATCTGATAGGCAACGCCCCAGAGGGAAAAAAAAACTCATGCATAAAGCAAAAAGAACCACAGCAAACACAATGCACAGCTCAGAATCCAAAGCCCCTCCAGATGATCAGGGGCAGTCTTTAGTAAAGGAACTTGCACACTTGGAATCAAATCTAAGTGAAACAGAATTCAGGGCTGCATTAATCAAGACACTCAGAGAGCTCACTCAATGCTGGCAAATTACCCAAACACAGTTAAATGACCTCAACAAGAAATTTTCTCAGCAAAATGAGTACTTTACCAACAAAATTGAGAAGCTAGAGCAGAACCAAAAGGAACTCCTAGAAATGAAAGGCATCAGGGGAGAGCTGAAAGAAGAACTGACCAGCATATGAAACAGGGCTGACCAGCTAGAGGAAAGGATGAGTGAAATTAAAGATAAAAACATGGAAATATCACAGAGGAAAGAAAAAAGGGAAAGGAAAATCATGAGAAATGAAAGAGCCCTACAAGAACTTTGTGACTCCATCAGGAAGAACAATATTAGAATAATAGGGGTACCAGAAGGAAGTGAGATGAAATCTTCTCAGAGTCTACTAAAACAAATAGTGGATGAAAATTTCCCTAACCTGTGGAAGGAATTACAGCCCCAAATCCAAGAGGAAAGCAGAAGCCCTAACTTCCTAGACCCTAGCAGATCTTCTCCAAGGCACATTGTTCTGAAGATGACAA
>PVKE010026171.1:0-22504 GCA_004027555.1 Craseonycteris thonglongyai
CTGTCTCTGTCTCTGTCTCTCTCTCTATCTGTCAAAAAGTAAAATAGAAATAACTATGCACTGAAGACAAAAAGATAATTTCTCTCTATAAATGTGAAAAGATAAAAAAACAAACAAACAAAAAAAAAACCTCTTAAGAAATTAAGCACTGTAGGGATGAGCTAGCACAGGATCTGCTTCTTTAAATACTGGAAATCACACCTTGCTTTTCCTTTTGCTTTGGAAATAACTCTTACTTGAAAATACTTCAAGGAGTCCATTTTAAGCTCAATCACATCTCAAGTGATGTCATTTGTGATAATTTATTAGTCACTGAATACCCATGTGCTCCCCATACATTGCCCAGCTCCCTTGCAGTTTGGTGGATCTATGTGACTAGTTAGGACAAACGAGATGTAAGTATAACAAAGGACATGTGTTACTTCTGGGACAAAGCACAGAGAGAAGAGCACTTGTTAGTTTTCAATGTCTCTTTTCCCGCAACCACCACAGCAGAGGCCCAACGTCGAGATGGTGTAACCAAAAGATGGGAGCCACCTGGATGTCAGGCATGCTTGGAAGGGAGCTCTCCCGAACCACAGCACCTGCAGCCAACTTCATGTGAGTGAAAAACAAACCTTAATGGGTTAAATCAATAATTGGGGTTATTTAGTGCTGCAGCATAACCTAGTCTGTCCTGGTTATCATGCTAACAATACTGTCTTTCATTAGCCATGTTTTGAACTTTGCAACAATAATCTATAGCATAATTTATAATCTTTGACATTCATACAGTTTTGAAAGCTTAATATTTGTATGGGTGAAACATCTCTTGTCAAAAAAAAAGAAAAAAATGACAGCAAAGGAATGTTGAGTGAGAAGAGAGCCCATAGAAACACGTGTCACCTAATCACCTATGACTAATGCAAAACATGGTCAAATTTAATTTTATTTAATGTCTTGATTAAAGCTGAATAATTGGATAACTAAAACCCTTTTCTTTGTTTTGGTTTAGTTTATAAGGAAGGTTGTCAATTTGCTGTCTTTATTAGCACAGCCTAAGCCATTTTGGAGAACAGCACCAAAGTTCTTTCACTAGTAAGTAATGTATTTTTCCTTTAACATTTTTATTTAAATTCCCTAAAGAGATGGAGGAATTAGTTTAATTTGTTTTTGCAAAATTGAGTCATAACTTAGGTAGTTTGCTTTAAGTCATACAACAAATTATCGGTGAGGGCAATACCAAAACCTCAAATCTCATTGTCTCCACGATGTCTGTGCTTCCTCAGAAAGTTACTGGATGGTAAGTGGGAGGAGATGAAAAAGTTGGGGTTGGAGTACCACTTCTAGGAATGATGAATTAAGTAATTTAGACAAATCTTCCCATTGAAGATAACTAAAATGCTGAACAAAAGATAAAACCACCTTTCTAGAAATAACAAAGTAATAGTGAGAATTTAATAGACTTAGTTCCTGGAGAAGATGCAAATCCACAAAGATGATTACAGTGGTGGTGTCATTTTGTCCTGAGGTTGATTAGTAGCCACAGCAGGTAGTGGAGAGATGTAACAGAGCCTTTGGGGTAAGGGAGGCAATTGGAGTCCAGGGTCCACCAGGGGTAAGTGCCCTGCACTTTGAGTTGAGACTAAAAGGACAGACACTAGAAATAAGAGTAATGAAAGCAAACCAGCCCTTGCATGTACTGCAGTCAGCCTTTGAGTTATCTGGGTAGCCCAGAAAATCTAAAGCTACAAAACTAGAATAGGGTAATCTTGAAATGTTGGTACTTTTAGCTACCTTGTAGAAGCCATAAAAATTCTCTTTGTAGAAAGTGAACATTATAAGTAGGCCTCAAATTATTTTACAAATAATCAAAAATACAATTGTCAGGATATAGTTAAAAAAAACAAAAACAGGTATATAAGGTTACAAAACACCACGAACAAGAAAAAGAAAATAAAATAGACCCTCAACGATACAGATCGTATAGCAACTATGCTTGTCAAGTTCAAATAAATAAAAGTGAAACTTGATGCAGAGAACTGTAAAGTACATTTAAATATGAGGGGAAGCCGGGATGGCTCAGTGTGTTAGGTGCTCACTTTGCAGCCCCGGGGACCGAGGATTGAATCCCAGCCCCGACCTGTGCAGACCCATATGCTCAACTGGGGAGTGCCCCCAGTTCAGTTCTCACCGGGGTGAGATCCCGGCCCAGTTCCTGCCCTGTGCAGCCCCAAGCCCACCTGTGAAATGAAACTATGTGGAAAAGCCGATGATGTGCCAACTGTGGAGACTGTTCTGGGCCTTCCCCCTTCTCTCTGTCTCTGACTCTGTATCTCTCTCTCTCTCTCTCTCTCTCTCTCTCTGTCTAAAACAATAAATAAATCTTAAAAAAAAATTATATAGCAGAATTGAGAGTCAAATAGAAATTCTAATAGTAAAAATGAGAGTAACCGAAATTAAATCAATGGATGAATTTAAGAACAAATTAGAGTTAAGAAGGAATTAGCATATACAAAGACAGGTCAGAAGAAACCATTCAGAATCAAGCACAAAGAAAAAAAAGGAATGAAAAAAAGAAAAAGAATAGAATGAAAATGTCTAACATGTTCAATTGGAGTTTTTTTTTTTAAGATTTATTTTTTGAGAGAGGGTGAGAGAAAGGGAGAGAGAGAGAGAGAGAGAGAGAGAGAGAGAGAGAGAGAGAGAGAGAGAAGGCGGGAGGGCCCAGAGCAGTCTCCATAGTTGAACATCATTAGTTGTGACATGGTTTCATTCCTCACTGGTGGATGTGGGGACATGTGGGGCAAAACCAAACCTGGGCCTCCAGCATGGGAGGCAAGAAACTTCCCCAGGAGACATCCCAGTGGTTACATGTAGTGCCACAATTCAGCATATGGGTTTGCACAGGCTATGGCCAGGAATCAAACCCCAGACCTCATGATTTCGAGACAAGCCCTCAACCCCTGAGCTATCCTGTCACCCCAATATGTTATATTGCAATAAAGTTGGAAAAAATCACGCAATGTACATGTGAAAACCAATAAGAAAGATAATAGGCAATAAGTATATTAATGATACTAAGCAACTCTAACCGATTTTAACACTGTGCGCATATATATAAGAATGAGGATTCTAAAAATAGATGTAGGTTCTTTGTAACATTCACAGAAATAAATTATCTAAAAATAAACAAATAATCTAATTTAAAAAGATTAAGAAAAATGTATTAGTTTTTACCTGAATCTTCAGTCTAGTAGGCTAAAACACTAGTAAAGCGGGGTTACAGAATTTGGTTTTGATAATATTAACAATGGTGAGTAGGCAGTCAGAAAGCAAAACATGGGTATATATCATATATTTAAGGAGAGGAGTTGGTGATACAAACAGTTTGGCACAATCAAAAGATATTTTTCAGTTTTAAGATGTGAGATCCAAGAACATACAATCCTTGAGTATTAGACTTGAGAGAAACCATGAATATTATTTAGTTGAAATCCATCTCACACTCAAATTTCCTTTATGAAGATCTAAAATCCTATTTATATGAGTATTTAAGTTCCTCTGTGGGTGAGGTCTGCCACAGCCTGCTATGTATATGCATGGCTTGGAGTGAAAGCTTTCCTTCTCATGATCTCAGAACTTTCCTCCTCCAATACATGACTCATTGTCATATTTGAAACAGAAGGGCAGCTGTCAGTTGTAAGGAGAATGTCATAGCTTACTAATAAATTTATTTAATGGCTTTCCAAAGGAAATGAAAAAAAAAAAAAAAGTCCAGCTTGAAATTTTTGGGGAGGAGAACACTGGATCAAACTTAAACTAATAGGACAGTTTAAGAAATAGTTGCTCTTCAAGAATAAACTTTTGAATGTTAGTTCTTTGTTTTGTTTTGCAAGGCAAATATATCTTTCCCTTTTAGCTATGTGGTATTTAGTATGGCAACCGCAGGTCAGAAATTTGAGGAAGCGCTGTATTATTTACCAATGACTTTGGATGAAAGCAACAAAGTATCCAACTAAAAAGTGCTCAAAGCATATGACCCACAATATGCCACTTAAACGTGTGGAAGCAGGTGATGTCTGGGGTGGTTAGCTGCTGGATGTCAGGCACAAATGGGCTATTCTCTTGGCCTGCCGCTTCTGGCCGCCAGGTGGCGTAGCTGTTCTAAATATTATATCAGAGCTTCAGTCCCAAGTGGGCAGGAAGGAGACCAGCGAAAGGACTTTCTCTTTCTCTTAAGTCCCACTAAGCAGGGAGAAACATTGAGGCTCCCAGCAGACGTCTTGGGCCACAGCTTGACCTCGTGTCCATCGCTAGACTGACAAAAGGGAAATGAGAGTGGTATGATTTGCTTAGATCCTGAAGCTGGGTACATCATTGCCCAATTGAAAGAGGACTGTTATTTTATTTGTGTGTTTTTTTTTTTCAAGCAAGAAAGAAATTGGGGAGAGCTGTTGGGTTGGCTGCTAATAGACCCTGCCAGAGGATCTCAGGAGAAATTATACACGCTAAATCCACCGGGCTCAATGCCAAGGGCAGGACAATGCCTCTTCAGAAATTAGTCAAGTGTTTTTCTTCCTCTGATAATTATTAATTCTCTGCAGTGACTTAGAAAAATTGTGGACTAAATTCTCTGCCATTAAATGCTTGATGAGTATAAAAACTGACTGTAAAACAGTTTTTTAAAGTTACTTTGCTTCTAACCCAAACTTCTTACTCTAGCTCTTATCTTACCACTACACAAGTTGTACAAATCATCTCCAATTTACATATTATAGAAGAGCCTTACATGGAAAAGAATAAATCATTTTCAATTTAGACATTCCATCTAGAACTAACAGCAGCTGATTCCCAGTGCTGTCTTTCATTTCTGACATGCTTTTAGGTGAGAGTAATCTTACATTTGCAGTAATTCTCAGGATAAAATGTTCTCCAAGCTTCTTTTATAACGGGTTTGTTCAGTTCTGAAGACTAAAGCAATTACTCTTTCTTTTTTAAATAGCACACTGAGTCCAGAAAAATGAATTATTCTTTGTTTTAGAAATTGCATATCAAGTCCAGGAGCGTCGACTCTTTAATTTAAAATATTAATGTCAAATGATGGATGTAAATACCTCCTATTTTCCACCCTCTTTCTTTCAGTGTGCTTTTCTTGTTCTTGTTGGATCCTCATTCCTATCACATTTCCACTGCACACCAATTATCAGGCTACAGCTGTTCCGTGACAGCTGTTCTCTGCCCACCATGCAATCACCCTTCTTCTGGTCACTGTACTCGAGTTCCCATCTGTGGAAAGCCCTGCCCCCCCGTTGTGGTTACTTTGGCTGGGGCTCACCCCTGGCTAAGGTACAGAGCTTACAACCTAAATCAATCCAAATATTGCACTCCCCTGGACAGACTGATTGATTAATAGAAGCCTCATTTAGAATCAATGAAAAGTAATAATACTTCTTCTGGGACTTTGGGGAGAGAGATTCTTTCTCTATGCTGCCAGATTTTTACCTTTAATGTAAGGCCCAGATTTATTGTAGCCATCTTCAAATCCTTTTCTTTTGAACTTAACTGGGGGCCTCACCATGTTCGGGAAGCACACCCCAGTTCAGCATGTGGGTTCGCCTGGGACGGAGCCGGGATTCGATCCTCAGTACTCCGGGCTTCAAAGCGAGCATTTAACCCGCTGAGCCATCCCGGCTTTCCCTGAAGCCATCTTGATATCCTGAGTGGGAACCAGTCTGAGAATGGAGCTGTGACAGAGAAAGAGGGAGAGACGCCCTGGTGATCCATTTTAGCCTTCAGTCCAAGACAGCAGCAAGCCCTGTTCCTGGACTGTTCAGTTACATAATCCAGTAAATTCCTGTTTTGTTTAAGCCAGTGTTTGGATCAGACTTTCTCTCACTCACAACCCAAAGAGTTCTAACTTATACATAGGTTCAGAATCTCTCATGAACAAGAAATATTCTCAGATATTGAAGGTGTAATAAAACTTACCATGGGATATACTTAATAGGGGATAAATGCACTTATAACTTATTGTGTGGAATATTTTTTACTGTCTTTTCTTCAAATACGAATGTCCACTCATCCTATAATATAATATAGAAAAGGATTTCAATTAGTATTCTTGATATTATATGCTTAATATATGCTCATCATTATTATGGCAATGTGCTGTAGGGACAGTAAAACTGAGCATTCGTATATATTTGTTTCCTTTTTGAATCTAAACTATTTCTCATTATCACGGAATTAAATAGCCTTGAACATCTTTATAAATATTGATAAAGTATTGGTACACATAAACCTATAATTATAAAAGTGGTGATCTTGCACTGTGGTGCCTGCATTTCTCTGGCTACTTCTTTTGCTCAAACTGCACCGTCCTGGGAAACAGGCACAGCAGGCTGACCCGGCTATGTGACCATCTGTGTGACCACAATCTTTAAGCTTGGCTGAGAGCCATTTGTGCCTGAAACTGTTCACTTCAGAAGCGCTTCATTCATAAGTCATGCTTCTAGCCTTCCCTCGGGTGACCTATGTGCTTTTCACCCTAGGCGTCCACATCCTTGTCAAAGGGTGAGAAACATTTTATAATTGGCCACGATGATGTTCTTGCAAGACAAGTGACCAGCCCAACAGTTTGTCTACCCCAGAAACAGGCCCAGTTCATTTTCACGCACAAATAAAACTGTAAGGCAGATTCCACTTCTTCATGGTAGTAAAAGACAGATTACACTGCTAAGTTACCTTCATAGTGAGCACCCCGCCATACTCCGTGCAGTTATACTGGTAAAACTGGGCCAAGGAAAGCCAGAGTTTAATAGGTAACTCTCTCACATGGCTCAAAACTCACTAAACAAATATTTGGGAAAATTTTTTCTTCCTATTTCTATTCTCCAGAGGCCCAATTTTCCTCCCCAGAGGCAAGCCATTCTATGAGTTTGACCTATTTTCTTGAGGGTAATTTTATGAATATTTATGTAAATAAATGTAAATATTATCTTTTCCCTTTTACCTCAGCTTAAGATATCTTGAATTATGTATTATGTACTTTGATTTTGAGTACATAAGGAGCTTCTTCATCCTTTTCTTATAGGCTCTAAGTACAGTAGTCCCCCTTTTCCACAGGGGATACATTTCAAGACCCCCAGTGGATGCCTGAAACCGCAGCTAGTACTAAACCCTATATATATTATGTTTTTCTGTACATGCATTCTTATGATTTATACATTTATAAATTAGGCACAGTAAGTGATTAACAACAGTAACTAATAATAAAACAGAACAACTGTAACAATATACTATAATAAAAGTTATGTGAATGCGGCGTGGATACGCTAGACAAAGGGATGATTAACGTCCTAGGTGGGGTGGAGCAGGACAGAGTGGGATTTCATCACACCATTCAATTTAAAACATGAATTGTTTATTTCTGGAATTTCCCATTTAATATTTTCAGAACTGTGGTTGACCATAGGTAATTGGGACCTCAGAGAGTGAAACTACAGATATGGGGGACTACTGTATTCCACAATTTCATAATAGCATGACTTTTCCAGTGTCCCATGGGTGGACATCTAGGTTGTTTCCAATCTTAGCTTTTACAAACAATGCTACAGTGAACAACCTTGAACATACATCAGTCTGCACTTGGCTGAGTGTATCTTTGGAATAAATTTCTAGAAATTCAGTTGTTAGGTTGAGAAAATGTATGTTTGAATTTTTTCCCCACTTTTTAAACTTTTATTATACTTGAAAAAATAATACATACACTTGGTTAAAAAGAAAGACAACAAGCATTAAGAAAGCATATATAGTGAAAAATAAGTCTCCCCCCAGCTCTTGGCTTTCAGGTGCCCTCTCCAGAGCTAGCCACTGTACGGGTGTATACTTCTAGAGATTACATGTATATACAGACTTGCATATGCGAATAAGTATATGTATGTCATTTGTCTTTGCTTAAAGGGAATATACTACACATACCATTCTGTGTCCTGCTTTTTTCATTTAAAATATTTTAGAATTCATTGCCTCACAGTTGGTATAGATCAATCTCATTCTTTTTATAGACAATATAGAGTTTATTGTAAAGAGCCTAATATTAACCAAATCTACCCTTTTTACAAACACAGAATTTTGACAAACACAGACCCTCCTCTGTAATTTTGATAGATATTACCAAATGGCCTTCCTGGGAAAGTAGAACAGGTATGAGTATCTGCTTTTCTACAGCTTTGTCAGTTCAGGTGTGTCAACAAACTTCTCGATTTTTACTAATCTGTAGGTGAAAGTGGTATTGCATTATCACTTAAAATTTCACTGTTTTTATTATAAGGAAGCTGAGCATCTTCTCAATTTTTATAAGATCCATTTATATTACTTTTTCTGGGAGTTATCCATAACTTATTATTTATTTAGTTATTTAATTATTTTTGGTCCATTTTTCTATTGTGGGTTTGGTCTTATTCGTTCATAGGGGCTCTTGAGGTATTAGGAAATTAGCCCTTGTCTGGTATACAAGTTGCAAAAATTTGGGAAACTTGGTGTTCATAGAAATATCAAATAAGAACTTCACAACAAATAAATTTTCTCAACCATTGGGAGAATATTGCACATACAAAATTCCACTTCAGAAGAACCAAACTTCCCAAATAAGATTTTGGTTTATTTGTCATGCTTTGCAAGAGAATCAGATGTATATTATTCTGAAACAAAAAAAAACATGCACATGTCTGTGCAGTTGATTTATATAGTCTTTGGATATCTTACAAGGATTATAAGTTAATGTTTTGTTATATATGTAATAATATAGCCAACCTGGGTCTCTGATTAATACACCTGAATATTCACCAGTTCATTTCAGGCACATGGAAAGATAAAAATGTGACTTCTGGGTGCTTCCTGCTATATTTTCCAAGATTATTACATTATTCCAAATTGAAAAATAAGTTCAAAATTTTGGTAACTTATTTCCAAACTGCACAGATAATGTAAACAGAGTTATCTATATTTCAGGATGTAATGGAAAAGAATTGAAACTTAAGACAATTAAGTCTTATTTTCACATGACCTAGAGAAATATAATGTGTCACCTGACTCCAAATATAGCAGAAGACAGTTTGTGAACTAAAAATTGGGGCACAGGAAACTCCTCTTGATTTATTTAAATCAATAAATTTATAAAATGTTTAATGGAGAAACTCCAAGAAAAGCATGGTGGAAATGAAGAATAGTGACTCAATACTCCTTCTTACATGCTGGGATAATGGACATAAGGGTATAATTAAGTCATCTATATGAGCTTGGACCAGGTGAGTAGTGGTTTAGTTTGTGTACTGATATTAAACATTTCGTATACTCTGTCATTGTATATGGCTTTCTTCAAGTGTGGATAATTGATAGAAGTCATACATATGTGTAGCTTGTTAATTCTTTTTATTGATGTCTGAGCATGTCTTGATCAATTTCTACATTTAATATATATTAATAGATCTTCTAATCATTCATGATAAGCAATAATTAGAATAAAAAATTATGAAAAAATTTGTATACTAATTTCGGGTCTTTGAATTTGCTCTTGTTAACTAATACTTTTGTGTAACTGTTTCATTAAATAAGCAGGATGTGTGCTTTCTGATCACAGAAACAATTTTTATCATCTCCTAGTCTTCTTTTAAACCTGCTCATGGGTGAGGGGGAGCCCTGGCCCTCACCTCTGGGTGAAGAGCCAAGCACTTCCATCACATTCCTGGTTCCTCTCGGGTAATAAAAATTCTTATGGCCGCTTTAAGTCACAAACACAGCCTCAAGCTAGTCACCAAAGCTTCTCCTTCCTTCAGGTGGGGCCTGCTGCAGGTAAGCCTGTGATCCAGCAAAGGCGGCAGGAGGAGGAAACGGGCTCTCTGCTCACAGCTGCCTCCCCCACAGCCAGCTGGGAGAACCTCTGCTGGGAGCCAGACAGGGTGGACGTGGTAGGAAGGGGAGAAGTGACCTATGAGAAAGTACTTACTTGCTGGTGCCGGCTGGCTTCCCCTCTCTGGACCTGGCAGTGTTTGAAACAGTCACATAGGCAATTTTCTAGGTCCGCCATACAGTCCTCTCCTGGGCTTTCACAGTCAACTCCTGTGCCCTTACTTTCTCCTCTTGCTATCACTCTGGCCAGTATTTTTACCTATATCTCATCCCAGCAAGCTGCCCTTGTGGGCAGGATCTATTTCAAATGACCTCTGGACCACAGGAGAAGTCCTGCCCTACCTTTGAGGCAAAGGTTTCATGTCCCTCCAGAGAAACCCTCCACCCAGTGTCCCTTTCTCCTCTCTCGTGTGAGGGCCTCCATGTGGGTCGGTTGTCTGACCTGTTCTTGGCACCTACTTTGAAATTTCCATATGGCCTCACACCTTGCTTTGGAATCTGAACTCTATCGAAGCTTGGTGCATCCATCAAACCTCCCAATTAAACACCCCGTCATGTTTGTTTTCTCTTTCTCTTGTGAAGGAAATTCCTTTTATTTATAGAGTTATCTTTAGTGAACTTTCTCCCTGCAAGATGGCCTCATGCAGATTAATGAGGTGGTCTTTATCATCCGACGTCCCTGGGAAGACATTGGCTTTCTTTATATCTATTTTTTTAAACCATATGTTTTTGCTTAGGTAACACGCACACAGCACAAAATTCAAAAGGCACAAAAGAGAAGATCATGAAAAACAGGTTTCTCCTCTACTCTTATCACTTGGATTCCTGGTCACTCTCTTCGAAAGTACAACTGTTGTGAGTTTTGGAATATATTTGTAAAAGTATCTACGAAGATAAAAGTATGTGTGTTTATGAAATCTTTTGCTTATAAAGGTAGCATATAACACACTTTTCTTTAACCTGCTTTATTCACTTAATACATCTTGGAGATCATTTCATATCAGCAAATACAAAGCTACCTCTTTCATTGTAGTGGCCGCATTAAGTTTCCTCATGTGGACATAACATATTAATAATATACTTCACCAGTTCCATATTTATAAAAGTTCAGGTTTATTGTGGTTAACTGGTTTAAATAATCTATTTACATAATGGTTTGAGCATGGACTCTGAGCCGTACTGCCTGTGACTCTGTTTCAACTCAGTCACTTACATGCTGTGTGATCTGAGGCATGCTACTTAACTTCTCTGTGCCCCAGTTTCCTTATCCTTAAAATGGAAGTAATAATATTTACCTCTTCTAGTTGTGAGGATTAAATGAGTTAGTACATGTAAAGAGCTTGTATCTGTGCCTAGCACATACTTAGCACCTAATACATGTTAGTGTATATTTTTACTGGAAAAAAGTGCTCAGTGCTTTCCCACTGTTCGTAAGCTGGATCTGGATTTATAGAGGGAGGGTAGCTATTGTTTCCTCCCAGTGGTGTTGGCTAAAGGGCTTTGTATTTCACATGTGCTGTCTGGTATCTGCTGGTCTCAAGGGTGCCTGGGTGCTCTTTGCCTCATGGTTTTCACAGCTGAAGTCTGGGATCTATGACTTGTGATCTGGTTCTCTCAGTGAGGTGGGAACTAATGGCACTTCCTGGGCTGTTTCGCTTTCCTTGGTTCCTACTGGCCCTATCACCCATCGGAGGCCTCGCCCCTTTTTGAGGTTAGCTCAGTCTCTCAAGGCAGAGCCATGTCTTCCTAGTTCGGTGATCCCCTCCAAGCTTCACTCTCAACTTTTGTCCCAAGTTCTGTTAATAGAAAGTTTCTGGGGTTGTAGACTTCTTCTTTGTCCTCCGTGTTATGCTTTATCTAGCGAATGCACTTCTCTAAATTCCCTATCCTCTCTTGGTTGGCTTAAGGTCGGCCTATGCTACTTTCGTTCTGGAAAGGAACTATACCCCCTGCCAAAGTGTTCATTTTCATTTTGTTTTGATTTTTTTCCTCAAGCCTTTCTACTGTATTTTTTACAGGTTTCCAACAGTGTTCATTGTTTGTTTCTTTGTCACTCTTATTGTGACTCTCACTTTTATGACAGTAAATGCCTTTTTCCTCCTTATCTTTTCTTTTCTTTTTTTATTGTTAAATTTATTGGGGTGACATTGGCTGGTAACAATTACATAGTTCCCAGGTGTACAATTCTACATTACATTGTCTATGTATTGCATTATGTGCTCACCACCTCTCTTTCCATCACTATATATTTGATGCCCCCTTCCTACTCCCCCCTCCTTATTTTTTCCTGAGTTCTTCCAACTGATTAAAAAGATTAATTTTTATGCAATAATTTATCTATAAATGTATAAAGTATATATAAAGCATAAGGACTAATCAAACAAAGATTTGACTACTAACTTCTGGGTTAAAATTTTGCCAATTTAAACTGACAAATCAATTCTAAAATTTATCTGGACATTCTAGAACAATCTTGAAGATGGCAATCTTGAAGAAGAAGAATAAAGATCTTCCAGGCATTAGATTTTTTATGAAGCTGCAATAATTAAGCAGTGTGGTATAAGTACCAGGAGAGAGAGAAAGATTAAGGAACAGAAGTCCAGAGACAGACCCACATGTGGTACAGTTCCCTGATTTGTGACAAGTGTAAGTCAAGGAGGGAAGATATTATTTTGAATAATGGCACTGGGTAAATTAGCTACCCATCTAGGGGAAAAGTGAACCTTGATCCTCTACCTCATTCCATACAACAACATTAATTTTAGATGGATCATAAGACTAAAGTTGAAAGATAAAACAATAAAGTTTAAAAACTGGAAGAATATTTTCATCACTTTAGGTAGGCAATGATTTCTTAAACAGGTTGCAAAAAGTACTAAATATAAAATAAGTATTGGTAAGTTGGAGTTAAACCAGTGCTTCACAAAAAATAAACACATGAAAAAGTTTTGAACATGAGTCATCAGGGAAATGTAAATTAAAGCTACATGAAGTGCTACTTTCAGAATGGGTAAGATTAAAAGTACTAACAATACAAAGTAGGGTCTCAGATGTGGAGGATGCATGCCTGGATTAAATTAATACAGCCACTTTGGAGAACTTTAATGATTCCAAAGTAAACATACATGTTCTTCATGACCTAGAAATTATACTCCTCTGTATATCCCCAACAGAAATGACTATTTATAGCCCCTGAAAGACAGGTATAATACAAGAGTGTTCATAGCAGCTTTTTTTTCACAACAAACACTGGAAACAACTCAAATGTTGAAGGATAAACAGCAACACATTCGTACAATGGAATACTATGTAATATTGAAAAAGAATGAATTGCTGCTATTCACAATAATGTGGATAAATTTGATAAACATAATGTAAAGTGAGAGAATCTAGGCATATACCAGTACCTACTATATGTTTTTATTTATAGACTGTTCAACACTAGACAAAAACTAAGTTATGGTATATGATAGTGGTCGAAATAGCAATTATCTGTGACTGGGAGGGAGCAGGAAGGAGCCTTCTTGGGTGTTTGTAATGTTCCACATCTCTGTCAGAATGAAGGTTACCTGGGTGTAGTTACTTTTTTAAAACCCCTTAATCTATACATCTGAGACTTTACTGTGTATAAATTTTACCTCAAAGTAAAAATAGTAATAATGCTAACTTGGTTTTAAACTTCAGTTGTCTTATTTTTCTTTGAACCCTTGTATCTCTATTATAAGTACTTGTTATAGATAGGTTATTATGTTTTTTCTAGAGGTTATTTTTTCTTTAGTTCCTAGAGTTTAATGGACATTTATTTGGTCAGAATTTTCACTGGCTTTGTGGCAAGATTTTTCCACTGTAGTTCTTTGTCTGCCCATCATTTTCCCTATAGATTTTCTCCTTTTTTCCCCCTGGTATTTTGTAAAGATCTATGCTATTTCCCTTCTGATTATTTCTCACCTGTAAGTAAGGGCACTTTCTCCTGCAGGGTTGACCCACTGTACATTTTCAAGGGATACCATCCGAACAGTGTTCTCTCCAGGGGGGCACCGCTCACATAGAACACAATATAAATAGTGTCTCCTGGAGCCCTGCTGCCTAGACAACCTATTTGCTGAAATACTTGTGGGGAAGGGACCAAAGCAGTGTGCCAGACTACTCCCCGAGCCCCCATGATCCCAGCAGGGGTTTGCATGTGTGCTTCTGTAAGCTGGTGAAGTCTTTCCTCTTCTTTGGAGAGAAAGCTTAGCAACAGGGCCACTTATTACTGACAGCTGTTCCCTTATCTCAAGTCACTATGCCAAGATGTTGGGTCGGTGACCCTCTTTCCTCACCTACTGCCCCTGCTCCTCTGTGATCTCAAAGGGGATGCAAAGAAACTTCAACCTCTGGCCTGCACAAAGTCGTCTTATAAGCGAGGTCTTGTTGGTTTTGCGCCTCAGATACCCACTAGTGTTTGAACATTCGGAGTCCCGCCAACTCTGCCTGCAATATACAATCTCTCTTCCTGGGTCTCCTTTCTGGGGTTGGATTATCATCACAGAAAAAGGTTTAGGGTAAAAGTGGCTTAGCTATTTCATGAAAAATAAAGTTTCTTATTCTCTTTGTTATTTTCAGCTGATTTAAAACATTTTGCTTTCACAAACAGGGCTGCAATTGTATGTAACTCAATTTGTATACTCGTACATGCAAGTATATTTACAGAATAAGCCCTAAAATTGTAACACTGCTTGAAAGAATATGTGTATTTATCATTTGGACTGATATTACCAAATTGTCCTTCCTAGAAGTTGTACCAATTTATACTCTTATCGGTAAGCATGCCCATTTCCTCAGACTCTTGTCAATACCACAGACTGTCACACACTGTGGTCTATGCCATTCCAGGAGGTGAAAATGTAGTCTCAGTATATTTTAAAATAACAGTTTCTCTTTTCAGGTGTTTAAGAATTAATAAGCTCTTTGTGATAAGCATTGCAAATAGTTTTCCTAATTTGTCATATCTTTGGATTCGCTTATAGTAATTATTGCTCTATTGATTTTTTTTTTTTTAAATTCATGAAGTTGCAGTTTTGGATCTCTTCATTGATGACTTCTGGGTTTTTTTTATATCCTAAGGAATGATCTTCACTGTAATGCTGGGTGAGTCCCTTTGTTGTCACTACCCATTGTGAAACAGAGCTCAGAATGAATTTCTAAACACCAGGCAGTGTGGTTTAAAGATCAGATTTTATTGAGATTTTATTGGCGAAACCTACCAAGCAGGGGTCAAGAAGATAAAGCATGAATGAGCAGTCCTCTGTCTTCTTATCATCCCAGTGAGAAAACACAAGGGCATGGGTAATCAGCTGGGCACAGAGTAGGTTTGAGTTTCAGTGGAAGACTCCTCCACCTTCTTGTGTTGCTTGTCCTTCTTATAGGGCAAGCATGAAAACAGTCTTGTCTGTTGGGGGATAACCTGACAACTGGGCACCAACAAGTCTAGATTTGGTAGTTAGGATTATAGCTATTTACAAGAGTTATCTAGGAAAGTTATCAAATTTGGGGACTTTGGGGCCAGAGCAAAGTTGTATAATAAAAATTGAAGAGAATAAATATGTTGATTTTCTAATCTTCTGTAGCCAGGGGGTTAAAAGAATTTATTTAAAGCTAATAAATCAGATAAAGAGGTATAACATGATAAGCCGTACAAAGGAAATTCCTAAGACTGATACTGTAATCAACTAAAATTGGGTCAGGTTCTTGGTTTCAACAATAAAATCTATCCTAACTAGTTTAGGCAGAAGCAGA
Organism: Craseonycteris thonglongyai; assembly: GCA_004027555.1. Classification (NCBI taxonomy): domain Eukaryota; kingdom Metazoa; phylum Chordata; class Mammalia; order Chiroptera; family Craseonycteridae; genus Craseonycteris; species Craseonycteris thonglongyai. The sequence goes on from PVKE010026171.1 coordinate 15,670, forward strand.
TTTATTAGGTAGCTCATATAAGCATAGGAAAGGCTGGAAGAACAGGCTGTAGGCTAAGTCAGCATCCAGAAACAGCTCAGAATCACACTGCAGAACTGGCCTGGTGAGATACCTGCTGCTACTACCAGCATTGCCCAGCAAGGTGCCTCCTCAGAACCAGGAGCTGCTGCCTCCAACTGCAGAAATGGCCTCTAAACCTCCCTCCCATTCATGTCCCCTAAAGCCACCCACATGTGAGGCAGTTAGGTGGCCAGACAGTGCGCTAAATGCCAGGGGATACAAAGATGAAACAGGAAAACAGAAAGATAGGTATCTCACTGTCTCCCACTCAAGCAGGTCAAATGAAGCATGTTGCTGAAAGCCGGGTCCTCGTCTGGGCCAGGGAGAAAACAAGATGGAAAAAGTAAGAGTTTGTTTGGGGAAGCCGAGTGACAGGAGAACCCAGAATTACGGAGGCAATGTTTTGGCCGGAGGCTCTTATCACTGAGCAGGATGCTAGGAGGCCCTGGGAGCTTTAGGAAAGAGACTCTGGGATTTCAAATTATGCCACCTAATATTTCCGGTAACTACTAGCTACATACAACTGTTGAGCCCTTGAAATGTCGCTAGTGCTGATACTAAAATAATGTCTTGAATATAGTGGGTTAAATAAAATACACTGAAATTAAATTTACCTGTTACTTTTTGTACCTTTTTAACATGCTATTAGAGAATGTAAATTCCATATGTGGCTTACGTTGTATTTCTACTAGACAGTGCTGAACCAGGCAATCGAGAGAAGAATCAACGTCACAGAAGCCATTTCATCTCATCTTCCCTTCTCGTTGGCCCATTTCAGCCTTCTCTTGTTTTAGAACTAATTAAAGAACCAGAAGTGCAGTCTTCTCCCTGCCACCCTCTTTGCTCCATGTCACCCTAGTACTGAGCCCCAAACCCCTGGTATGTGCAGGCTTCTTGGCCTAGCATACCAGGTACAGTCTCCACTCTTCTTGTTTTGTCTTGCTTGTAATATCAAGTACATGTTGGCTCAGATTGGCAGCAAGTATGTATGAAGGAAAAGCTCTAAGAAATTTCATAATTGACTTCCACACTCAGAGCTTTGCAGACACTGAGAGTAGAAGCTGCAGTTCATTCATTCACTCATTCAACAAATAGTTTTTGACATGTGGGAGAGGATTTTTTTTTTCTTAAAGAGTAGTTCCCTTTAATGAAATAAAAAGTTTATTACAACTATACATGTATTAGTCAGGCAATTACTGAGATGAATATTTATAGTTTAAATTTAAGAGATCACAGTTTTATAGGGATATCTTCATTCTAATGACTCTTTTTAGTTACTTTTTATTAGGTCTTAATATTGCTCCCTGGATAATAGAAGAAAAAAATAATTTTTATTATTTCTACTCTTATCTATTATATGCTACCTTACATAAATTGTGTAACAGCCTTTTGAGGTCAGTCAATTCAAAAGATGGGTCCCTAGTTCATCGTTGATGTTGTTCCTTGCACACACTCTGGCTGGTTGTATTCTTTCTTTCCATGTCTGCACACCATGTTCATACATTCTATGGGGAGATTTTTTTTTAGTCATCAGATTCCTTAACATGTTGGTGATGAATTGCTGGAGAATTTTTTTCTTTTACATTTAAAACAATCAAATCACACCATGATTTTCATCTGGGAACCACATGTCTAAGAAAGTAATTATTTCAAACCCAAGGGCATAACCAACTATAGCTAAAATGGATCTAGTTTATGATTCTGCCTTACTTGCTCTGTGCTATGCACTCAACATTGACCACCTGCCTTGTAATTGTCTTCAGAAATGACTTGGATTTGGGGGACCTGAAGTTTCAGGGAGTTTGTAGTCTCTGGAAATGGAGAAGAGGGGCCAGGTAAGAGGATCAATTGGGAGGGATTCTGAGGCCATAAAGTGCAGATGCAAGAAAACAGAACCACAGAAGGTTTTTGAAAATCTGCCACTTGTATTAATGTTGACAACTTCTTATCTGTTTGACCTCGACTATATGTCTCTGAGACTCAATGTATTCTGTATAAATCATTTATGAAATATAATGGGCATGTGAATTAGCACCTGCATTCAGGAGAGCAATCCAGCCTTACCAAGAGAAGGTGAGTGAGAGGAATCCTCATGATTCTGTAATCTCACAGACACACTCATTGCATACAGAGAGTGTGTGGCAATCTAGTATCTATCTCTAGGGGGATGGGTAAGTTAAATATGAAGAATCTTTGTCACAAAATGCTTTACAGCAGTTGGAAGTGATGAAATAAAGATATACAGAGCATCAGGGATAGACTTTTAAAAATAGCCTTGAGTAAATAAATAAGACATAACAATATTATAGAACAATTCCATGTTGGCTAATTAAAATCACATTCATGGAAAACAACCCATGGATTTATTGAAGATGCATACCATTCTGAGGACATATTCCAAAAATACTAGAAGAGATACCTGTGGAGTGGGGATTGGGAAAAATAACAACATAAAATAAGTGAGAGGCTTTATCCAAAATCAATGATGAGACAATGGCATAATCTCCTCCAGTCTAATGAGAAACAGCAAAAACTGCCATTCTGCACCCCCCATAGTTGGAATGGTTTCACTCACCCTGCTTGCTGTCTGTCATGAAGTTTCTCTTTTTCAAACTGTTCTTTAGGAGTACATGGCTTTAATTAAATTTATACCTTGTTCAGTGGTACTAGTGATAGTACAAGTATGCAAATGCCCTTTGTTCCTAAGATTTTTCTAGTCAAATTCAGTATTAGATGTGAATATAAAGTAATGAGTTTTTAAACTTGATCCAAATGAATGTTATTTCCTCCAAAGTAGTCATAGATTCCAGCTGTTCTGCCAATGCTTGAAACGTTTTTGGAACTGTGTGTGTGTGTGTGCATGCACAATGCGCACACACGTGCACACATGCAATTGAGGCTCAGCCAAACTATATTAATTCAAAATCTAGCCTTGGTTATTTGGTCTCGCCCACTTCTTTGCCCTCGGCCAGTCTAGTCTCCCTGCTTGGCCCACAGGGTCCCAGGCACACTTGCCTTCTGTTAGTTTCTGCAGCACTTGAAGCTTGTTCTGTCTTGGGGCCTTTGCAATAGCGGTTTCCCTTGTCTGAGATGCTTATCCTTTAGATCTTCCTTCTTGTCAGCCAGGTCTTGCTTAAATATCACATCCTCAGAGAAACTCTCTGATCACTCAGTTAAAAAGCCATCTAATAATTTGCTCTCCTACCAACCTCTTTTCCATTGCCACTACTATCAGTACTTGTTTGCTTACTGACAGTATCTCCAACTTGAATAAAAGTCACATAATCTCAATGCACAGGAAGGTACCTGCCACACATGAGATACTCAAAGAGTATGTGTTAAATAAATTGAAGTATATATTTACTCTTGTTCCTGAGGTCCAAAAAACAAGCCATATAAATACAAGGGGTTATTGTAGATTCTTTCTTCCTCATGAATTTGTTTATTCACAATTTACTTCATATAACACATGCCTATTTTTAACTGTATCTATTTCTCCTACTAAGTTGTGGACTTCTGAAAAGAATGATTTACTGTATATTTCTAATTTGTATATCCCTTAGAGGACTTAGCACCAAACTTTGATATTCTAAGTACTAAATACCTATTGTTATCAGATTGAACAAAATCTGGATGGTAAAAACAACTCTGTGTGTGTGTGTGTGTGTGTGTGTGTGTGTCAGAGAGAGAGAGAGAGAGAGAGAGAGAGAGAGAGAGAGAGAGAGAACTCAATTGTATGAGCCTATTTGGGTACATTTTGTGCCAGTGAATTTTAGACTGATTTTAATGTCTTTTTACATATAGAAAGTGCAAATTTGGACAGATATCAAATTTCTGGACCATGTTGTCATATAGCCCAAATTCTGTAGGATATAAAACAAAATGGAAAACAGACAACTGGAAGTAAGGTCATGTATAACATTTAAAATGGTACATACCAAATTTATATAATACTCTGCTCTTTCCTACATAAAAGCAATGGCATCCAGGAGTTAAAGGGGGATAAGGTCTCCAAATCATATTCCCTTTCTATCATATTATCCCACCTAACATGCTTCTCCTTAAAGAGGACCAAAGACACGTGCTCCTAAAATGAATACTACCCCCGTGTTTAACTGCAATACATGGTGCAGACTGAGAGACTTGAGAACTGATGCTGTGTCCTGCTAATTTTTCTCTGCAGTGACTAGCACAGTGCATACCGCATAGGGAACACCTAACAAAAGTTTGGTTAATGATGGATTAAATGAAAAATGGGTGAATTAAAAGCAATGAGATTGATTTTTTTTAAATATGACTCATAAATTGGCTCAGAAGCCATTGGCTCAGGGAGAACTCACTTAAAGGGTTCCAAAACTGCGACATCGTTGACCGAAGTGTGAGATCTCTCTAGAACACAAATTTAGCTGTAAAAGTGGCATTGCTATCCATCAAATCACCATCTTCCAGTCTGTCAGGCTAGAAACGTTAAAAGCTTATATGAGTCATCGACCTTACTTCCGTTCCACATCTAAGCGGTCATTAATTCCTGCCAGATCTACCTCAGCCGTATTCTCAGCCCCCATCGCCTTATTGCCAAATTTCTAGACAACAGCCTCTCAACTGGGATCAGGCCACTGGTGTTCCTCCCCTTTGCAATCAATCCTCCCCCCAATTCACCAAAGTTATTCTCCTGTAACTAGCATATTAAACAAGCTGGACTTGGGAGGATTCAAGCAGAAATAACTTTGTTCTTAGCCCTTAAAAACTGCTCTCAAATCTTTCTCCCCTACCTGTGGTTTTCTGGTTATTTTCAGGTATTAAAAAGTTCAGTCCAATCTAAGATCAAAACTTCAGGTTCTTATTTAAGTTTTCCCCGCCATTAGTTTGGGTCACAACCAGACTTGCAAACATAGTGAAGAGGTGGAGCGGGGTTCGTGGTCTTTCCTTTTCTCTTTGTTTCACCACCTCTTGTGTTAGCTGGACTCAGGAGACAGAAGGAGGAATTAGAGAAAAAAAGGCAAGGTCTTCAGTGGTTTTTACAGTTTTAATCACAGGGTCCTGTGGGAGTGGTTTTGGGTGATCTAATGGGTGATCCTGGTAGATGCTTTTGAGGATTTGTTTAGAAACCCTTCCTCCCTGGGATACACTACTGTAGCATCACTTGGACAGTGCCCACTTCAGCTAGGTTCTCAAACTTTTCCTCTTGTCACCTGGATTCTAGCAGATCACCACACACAGTGTCTCTTATGTTGGAGTCATCTAGAAGGGACTCTTAGAGTCTATACAATAACCCAGGTTCAACTCTCTTCCTTACGTTCTCATGGCACGAACTTCCCTATTGTTTCTGTAAGTGCAGCTCGTTACTTCTGGGACCCACTGGTTTTGCTCTATTGCCTGAAGTACCTCCAGACAGCCTTTCACTAGAGACATGTTTCCAGTGGAATCAGAAGGCAGCTTCTAAGACCCTGCTCTTAGCCTTTTCTTGCAAAGCCTAGAGGTGTATGAAGGTCAAATCATATCAGAAGCAGCTCCAGGCCACTCTTTGCAAGTCCTGCTTAGACAGCCTTGCATCTCACTTAGGATGTGTGTGAGTGGGGAGACATAAACCTATTGTTCTCAGCTTTGGAGCCTTAGCCAAAACCCTGAGAAAGGAAGAGGCCTATTTCAACATGTTGTTACATTCCTTTAAAAACATCAGACATTGTTTTGTTTTAATTTACTGTTCTTACAATGCTTGATTTTGAAGTCCCAAAAAAGACATTTTAGCAAACTAAAAAGGGGATCACTGAAACCCATCGTTTTGCAAATGAGAAAACAAAGTGCAGGAAACTTGATTAATCTATGGAAGATCACACAGCTAGTAGCAACTAACCAGAGCTTGAGCCTAAATCTTTGGTCTCCAAACTGTATGCCCTTTCAACCATATTATACCATCTCACATGTTTCTCCTTAAAGAGGACCAGAGACATTTGCTCCTGAATAAAGCTGCCCATATGTAAGAGTCAAATTATGATAATATTTACTTTTTATGATTTGCAAAAAGTTGATGAACTGGATGCTGTTATTATGGATGATTTTAATCTTTTGACTTATCTCTATTTTTTAAATTTCTTATAATGATCATATATTTCTTTTACTGGAAACAAAACATGTAAGATTACTCTTTTTAAGTATAAGCCTCTATGATAGGAAATAATTCTACATAAATGGAAACAAATTGCATTTACACAGTTTTGGTAAGTTTATGGGAATAGAATAATAAGAATTGAATTACCGTCCTGAAGCTACTTAACTATATAACCTTGATTTCCTCACTTGACCTCTTTGGGAATCATTTCCTCAAATGTAATGTGTAGAACCTGGATTATAAAAAATCTAAGATATTTTTCAATTCTGAAAATGAAAATTATTTCTTGGAAGCCTTGTGAGGAGCAAGTATAAAAATCTATGTGAAGTCTTAAAAGATACAGCTCCATGTAGGGAATGCTGGGAGGGTTCAGTGGGTTAAGAGCTCACTTCACAGCCCCAGGGACCGAGGATCAAATCCCAGCCCCGGCCCATGTGGACCCACATGCTGAGCTGGGGAGTGCCCCCAGTTCAGTTCTCACTGGGGTGAGACCCTGGCCCAGTTCCTGCCCTGTGCAGCCCCGTGCCCATCTGTGGAATGAAACTATGTGGAAAAACCAATGATGTGCAACTACAGAGACTGTTCCGGGTTCTCCCCACTCTCTCTGTATCTCTCTCTCTCTGTCTCTGTCAAAAACAATAAAAATACATCTTAAAAAAAAAAAAA
>PVKE010026172.1:0-22503 GCA_004027555.1 Craseonycteris thonglongyai
TGATCCAGGCCAGGTTTACCAGGGATGAGGACTACATTTAGTGAAGACAGGTGTGTGTGTGTGTGGGGGGGGGGGGGGGGGAAGAGACCATTGTTGCCTATAAATCAGTCTGAAATACATTTCCATTTACCTACTGACCATGTTTGAAAACACAATTAAGGTTTAAGGTATGTTAGACATGTTTGATATTGTAACATGTTAAAAATAAATCCACTCAACCAAAAGTCATTAAGAACCTACTTATTTAAAGCATTTGGTGGATGCTTTGAGGGATAGGGAGATCAATTAGACACAGACCCTGTTCTCACAAAGCTTGTAAATATCTAATAACAGATCAAATGTTTAGGGATTTAAAGTTTGTTAACATGTGAAGTATTTATTTATGATTTCCAGAAAACAAGTTTAGCCTTAAAATCTTCCTAGTAATGATAGGTAGTCTGAACTTTGTTTCCATATATTATAAGAAATTTATTATGGTGTTGGGATAGAATAATAGTATAAGTGAAATTTTTGTTAAACTTATAAATTTAAAAGTGAAAATCTTTCCAGCTATCAATAGCTCGTCTCTTGTGCTGTGCTTAAAATACCCATTTGCCCAGCTTAGGAGAAATAAACTCATTGAGTTTTTGTCTTTTCTACATACATAAAATTTCCCTTCTTCTCAGACTAGTATATGATATAGTAATAAATTGGAGCATTCTCATGAAAACCTGATAAATAATCCATTTCTCACAACTGGGATTTTTTTCCCAGTGGTCAAGACACAGATTAGAAACCACTTTGTAGAAACCACAGACATGATTTCACTTTCAGTCTAATAAAGACTCATAGGTTTGAATAAGGGGAAGGACAACAAGCCTAATGTTGATGCCCCTTCTTCAGTTTCTAGACCCTTCTGGGGAAAGTGTTTTCATAAGACTCAGACAGAATTCATTTCCATAGAGCTTTCTTAATGGCTCCTGTCAGAACAAAACAGCTGGGAAGCATATGGTATCCATTTCCCTGTATCACTTGGAAAAAATTTCACATGTAAATAAAGCCAACATAAAAGAGTAGCCCTTTGAACTCACGACCTTAAACAATACATAAATATATCGGTACAATGCACTCGTTGTATTGGCCCACAAAGTTATGTGGCTTTAAAAATTCTTTATTACATCCTGAGATATACATTTTCAAGAAGTTTCAAAAAAATGAAGATAATTGGCAAAAATATTAGCAAACCCCATACCTACTAAGAAGCATATATATCCAAAATATCAAGGAATATATATATATATATATATATATATATATATATACATATATTTCTTACTATATTTAAAGCTTTTCAGAAAATTGGTGGATAAAATTAAAGGCATATTTACACATTATAAACTCTATGTCCATTATCTTTGTGCTGTTTTAACTAAGTAACTAACCATGTGTTCTTGAAAGAATGAGAAAAAAGCTTGGCAGAAATTTCTGGTAGACATTAGTTTTCATAGCTTTACATTTTTAGAGAGAAAAGGACATATAATGGATAGAAAAACTTTTAAATTTATAATGGACCAACTGGAATTAGTCTTTGCCTTTGCATATATTTACATTTCATAAATAACTTTAGAAAATCCAGCTCTTACTTGTAATTATCAGTCTTCTGAGTTTATTAACAGAACTTTCATCCTCTGTGAAATTAAGCTGTAAATCCCTCAAGAGGCTGCACTTTCAGCATTTAAAAAGAGATTTAATGTGTTGTGCAAAGTGAGATTCAAATTCAAATACTAGCATTTGCTAATTGTCTGCTCTGTGCCAAGTATTGTGTACAACTAAAAACTACAGCCAAGAAGCAGCAGCTTAAGAGCATCTAGATACCTTCCTTTCCTTCTGGAACGTTCCCTATTGATACCTGTTCCTTACTGAACAGAATTCAAGCCTCCCCGCACAGCTCATTATATTCTCTTTTTCTTTTTTTTAAGAATTCTTTTTCTGTTTGAGAAATGAGAGAGACAGAAAGAGAAAGAGAAAGAAGGGGGCAGGCCCAGAGCGGTCTCCATAGTTGTACGGTACGTCATTAGTTGTGACATGGTTTTATTCCACACAGGTGGAAGTGGGATATGGGGCCATGTGGGGTGAAACTGAAACTGGGGTCTCCTGCATGGGAGGCGAGAACCTTTGCCACCATTCCAGCAGTTAACCAGTTGCATCACAGTTCAGCATATGGATTTACACGGGCCAGGGCTGGGATTCGATCCCCAGATTGTGAGGCAAATGCTCAACTGCTGAGCTATACCAGGACCCCCTATTTTCTTCTTAGATTCTAAAATGCCAGAGCTAGAGATGCCTGAGAGGAGGACCTCTTAGTGCAAACCCCCTGAAACCCCTGCAGAACTGAGGTCCATTATGAAGAAAGAACCCACTGACATTCAGGCTGAGAACATTTACTCTCACCTCCTTAGCTAGGTTCCAGAACTTCTATGAACCCTTTTAGGACACATTGTAGGAGGAGGAAGTTATGACCAGTGGTTTAAATTTGGGGAAATTTTAATAACCTTTATGCCACTTTCATTCCCAAATCAGTGGAGGCCAGGGGCTCTTGCAGAAGTTACAGACCTGTGTATACCCCATCTCATGGTTTTTTAAGTCTTTGGTTGCGCCCAGTAACAAAGAACAGACACAAAAACGTGCTTTGGGGTTAAATATTTCCCAACTGCTGTTCCAGAAGAGGATAGATAGCTGAGAGGTCCTTAGACGTAGGTCATGTCCTGAAACCTTACCCCTTTGATAGGGGATGGTGTAAACTAAGTGTATCCATAAATCACTGGCCTCTAAATTTCCTGGGGGAAATTTGGTCAGGGGAGTGTCCCAGAGAGGAAGCAGTGTCATGAATAAGGAGACCATTGCTGCCCCACCATCTCACATTGAGAGGAAGACAGGGCAGCTTTCCATATGAGGTTAACAGGGAACGGTCGTAGTTCTTATCTTTCACCTCCAGAGGTGTTGCTGTTTCAGTCTACACTCCATCTCAACCAGACACTCAAATAAATGCAAACCATACAATGTTTGTCTAAGCTTTGCAGTGAAGTGAGGACGAAACAACTAGTATGCCTACTTCACCCTCCCTTTGCAACTTCTCCTGTTTGTTTCCAGCTTTTCAAAAAATGGAGGGCAAACACTAAATCTTAAAGAGCAGTTCCATTGTGAGGTACCAGTGCATTATATTGCTGTGTCATATGCCAGAAAGCACCATGAAATGCTCTTGAATAATGATTGACTGGGATACTCCATCTAGGGTGGGGTGGACTCAACCGTGGCTTATGTGGCTTATCTCCCATCGTCCCATCAAGCCCTGACCACTTCCTCCCTTTCAGTTCTTCCTCTAATTCATTTAACAAAGCACCTAGTGAATCACCCAATAAATCATTGTTTGCCCAATATTAAACAACTTACCGTACCCCTTCTTCATATGGGACTTTTTAAGCTTTAGTGGTATACATATGCATGTGTATATGGGTGCGTGCATGTGTGAAGGTGTGTACATACATCTCTTTTCTCCCTAAATTAGTTTGGTAGTTTATTTAACACAACGGATCTTATCCTCCCATTCTGTTTTTCAGGATGGTGATAAGTATCAGAATATTGCCAGGAAGGTGTACTATCCAGGGAATGAACCTATCTGTCTGGATTTTTTGTGTTGCTTTGTTTGTTTGTTTTGTTTTGTTTTAGTATCTACTTTTACCATTACTGCTACTTTAATTAATTTTTACCAATATGTCATAATTATCTTTTATCTTTCACTGTTTCCAATGGTAAGTATGAACTATTTGTTTTATGATAGACATTCTAAATTGTTCCCTTACACAGGGGTTTACTTTGAGCATAACTTGAGTGGACTATGTCTACCTGAATGGCCAAGATATTTTCAGTGTTTCAATTTAATAGTCTCCTCTTTTAATTTATTTTAAAACAGTTTCTAGCTCTAGCTGGAACTGCAGTGTCTCAACTCTTATTACAAACACGCAAAAGCCCACAGGAATCGCTGATGTATACAGTAAGTTCCGTCCAGTGAAGCGTGTTTCCCCACTGAAGCATCAGCCAGAGACTCTAGACAACAATGAAAGTGATGACCAAAAGAACCAGAAGGCAGAGTACCAGAAAGGAGGTGATTCTGACCCAGGCCCCCCACCCGAGGACCTCAGCCCTGGAGACAGAGAGGGTGGCCCCCAAAGTAAGATCACAGAGTCCGGTGCATTACTGGGCGAATTGGAACATTATGACCTCGACATGGATGAGATTCTGGATGTGCCTTACATTAAATCCAGTCAACAGCTTGCCTCTTTTACCAAGGTGACTGCAGAAAAAAGAATTTTGGGTTTATGCACAACCATCAACGGCCTTTCTGGCAAAGCCTGCTCTACAGGAAGTGTTGAGAACTCACTATCCAACTTGACACCATTCTGTGTTCTTTCTCCTGTGAAAAGCCCTCACTTGAGAAAGGCGTCTTCTGTCCTCCATGACCAGCAAAAGCTCTCCACTGAAGACTCCGAGAGCGCGCCTCCTCTGGTTAAATGTGGCTCTGCCTACGAGCCTGAAAACCAGACTAAGGACTTCCTCAACAAGACCTTTAGTGACGCTCATAGTCGAAAAGTTGAGAAACCAATGCTCGAATGCCAGCTCAGGGCCTTCCATCTGCCATCCTCAGCCACAGAACCCAAACCTGAAGAGCAGATCGCTGGCATGAACTGGACCAGCTCCCAAGGCCCAGAAGAAAGGAGTGAGTATCTGAAAAAAGTAAAAAGTATCTTGAACATCGTTAAAGAAGGACAAATATCTCTCCTGGTAAGTATGATCAAATTCAGCATCTATATGAGTAATTTAGAGAGTCCGGTTTTTATCATCTCCATTCGTTTGTAACAGAATAGTGATGCCTTTGTTCCCAGTCTTGTTTAATCTTTACTTACAGATTCTATTAGGTGATTTGACTATTGAGTTTTAAAATAGAAAGTTAGCAGGTTAATGCAAGGAAAAACAAATGGCTATAAGAGGGAGTGTTATTTCACTTCAACTTTGTATGAATTCAACTGAAAAAAGGACACTTAGTCTAAAATAAAAACAAAAACAAAAAGCCCAGCATTTTCTTTAACTTGAATCTTAATGTCTTTCTTTCTGCTTTTCTAATGGTTTCCAATGCCCTCACTCAGATATTTGTGGGAATGTCAGTTGCTATGGTGGACCTGCCAGATATGCGAACAGAGGGTCTTCTGTTTTATCCTGATCATTATTCAGAAGAGTTGGACCTGGTTGTATGAAAGCATTTGCAGATAGAAGCTTACCCTAGAGCTTGACTGCCCTCTAACTCACATGGAGTTTTCCCTAGTTCCAGCTCTGCATGTCTAGGAAGCATGAAGAGCTTTTCCAATGCCGCTAGACACAGACAAACATGATGTAACAAAAATCTGTTCTGCTTAGGCTCAGAGAGCTGGACTGAAATCACACTCCATCTGCCTGCGTTGTTCTTTTCTGGCTTCCAGACTTGGATCAAACAGTAGCAAGCCTGGGCTAATACTATGATGTTAATTAAAGTCTCATTCATCTTGGCAGTGTAATTCTACTTAGGGTAAAGCCATGCACAGATAAGTACAATGTGCTTAGTCTATTATTGCAAATCTTATTATTTCAATAGGATGATATGATTGGATAATTTTACTAAATAAGGTAATAATTTTTTTTCTCCTGATAATGTCTTTTCCATTTCTCTTGGCTCTTCTTCTCTATTTCTCTTTGGTTCATCCCTTTGTTTTGTCCTTCCTGTGTTTTCATGATTCCCAAATGATAGCATTTCTCAATGTACCAAACAATCTTTATCACCAGTTCATACTCAGGGGATGAACTGCACTAGAGGTGAAAAACACAAAGGTAGGTAGCCTCCCAATGCCCCCAAAAGTTTATTTGGAGATAAAAGGATCTAGAGGTACCCATGAGGGAACTATTAACAGTTACTATGTAGCTTGCAATCAAATCCAGTTCTCCATAGTTCAAGGCAAAGCAGATGGTTGAGCCAAGTAGTCCATTCATTCAAAAATCTGCAGCAGGGAACGTAACAGCCTGGCCCTTAGGACTTAGCAGTTGAGTGGAAGAGACAAACAGAGAAGCTGACAATTATCATAAATGTCATCACGGTTGTTTAGAAGCTAGCTTGGAGCCTCCCCAAGCTTGCTGACCTATCCCTGTCACCATGTCGCACATGAAAATAAATCTTTTCGGCATTCATGTTCTAAAACACAGTATAACAAAAATGTAATGGATAATCATTAGACTTCAGAGCAAGGAATTCTGACTTATTAGTCTCCATAGCTGCCACTAGATTCTGTAAGCTCATCTCTTTTTACCAGGCCCCAGAGCAACCCCCTACAGCATCTCATTCTTGTCCATTGACTTAAGTTTTCTAATCTTACTATTTGTACAGCCACACCTAGCTGCGGACAATCTAGACAAAATTCATGACGAAGGCAGAAACAATCTCTTACATGTTGCCGCGTCGCAGGGCCACGCAGAATGTCTGCAGCACCTCACTTCTTTGATGGGAGAAGATTGCCTCAGTGAGCGAAATGCCGAGAAGTTGACTCCAGCAGGCCTGGCCATCAAGGTGACTAACTGACTGACTGGTTGGGGACAGGGCCTTCCATAGCTAAAAGTTAGATTTCTATTTTTTAAGATTCCTAGTGAGCTAAAATGTTGGAAGGGAGAGCAAGAAGAGTGATTTGCCAAGCAAACAGCAAATGAACATAATGTATTTAAGAGAGTAATCATTTCAGTCACTGCTTTGAGACTGTGAGACTGCATTTCAGCTTATTGCGCCATGAGAGTAAGCTTCAAGTCAGCTAATTAAAGGGAAAGGGATGTGATCTCCTGCAGTTCTCAGAACTTTTGTTATTCATGGAGACTGCAATTTAGACTCTTCTCCACACCTGGATCTATTCGAGACTGTTTAATTTTTTACTAACTTGAATATAATGAGCAAAACACATTAGGACAGGGTGTATTTTAAGGGATGATAGCCCTCAGGAGTATTTCAGGTAATGAAGTGGGCTTCTCCTAAATCACATCTGAAATTTAAATATCTTCAGGATCAGGAGTTGTTTAGAATATCAGTGCTGAGTTTGAGTTTCACTCTTGCAGAGCACAGTATGCTGTCAAAAACTACATGCGTTGATGCTGACTAGGATAGTGTTCAAACCTAGAAAATGTGACATAAGGAAACATGGTCTTTCATAGCACTGCAGTGAGTGCCTCTGTAAAATATATAGCACATCACTAGAAGGTCAGCTATTAAACTAAAAGATATTTGGCAAATAAATGTAGAATTCAGTTATATTTATTAAGAAGCCAGAACTGAAGTTCAGGGAAATATAATACTCTTGTGCTTCTGCATATGTACTTTGCTGTACATAATAATGTCTTCTAAAAGCCAAATAATCATAATTTTTATAAATTGAATTATATTGAAATGTATTAGAGGAACTTGCTAGTTATGGAAATCTACTTGTGTACTCACTAAAGAATATATAATATTTGAAAAACAAGTAATTAGTATTTTGCCCCTAATCTTTTGTACAAATCTGATTTTTTGTATCTTTATTTACCATTCAGTAAAGTTTTATATATTAAAAGTCATTTGCTATTTTACTTAATTTTACTCAATAAGACACTACTATTTCAAAGATAGCGTAAAAAATAACTTTTTGATAAAATAAGAAATCTCTGACTCCAGCGAATACCATGTTCCTTTAATTGTGAATGATGTTGTACCAAATTAAGAGCTGGCCTGCCTACAGGCAGCCATCATGAAGAAAGAGAAATCTAATGTGAAGTTCAAGATTCATTGCAGCTGAGTTCAACAATATGTATTGAATCCACTGGGTGATAGTAATACAAAGTTTGAATGAGCCATAGTCCCTTTTCTTCAGGTGGATAAGACAGGTAAATTATCAGTAATTCAAGTGCAGAAGGCAAATTCAGGATCTAGTCCTATGTAAGAATCCTATGGGAAGGTAGGGATTTGATCTATCCTCACTGGGCATGTATCAGCCATGAATAAAATGTTCTTGCAATGCCAATTGCAAAACAGTAAGTGTTTTAGTATTTATAAAATGTTATAACTTACAATGTACAGTTTTCCTGACTAATGGTAGATTGTTGAATATATATTCTAGCTACCTAGTTGGGTAAAAACTTTTTTTTTCTTAATTTATATGCCCTCGGACTGTTTTGATAGATGAAGAATCTTCTGAGTAGAAAGGTACATAGGAAACTTAGTGGTCACTAAGCTAACTTTTGATATAAACTCCTTCTGTGGTATTCACATTGTTATTAATTCTTAAACTGCTCCAGTCAACACACTATTGCCATCATACAATCAGCATTCAAGCTTAGACATATTTGTATTTGTTTTAATGGAGAACACATAGAAAGACATAAGACCCAAAAATTTTAAATATTTGAAGCCTCGGGCTTTTCATACAAATTCTGGACAATTATTTGAGAAACGGAGGTGTTGTTCTATTTCTTCATTTAACCTAAAATTTATAAAAGCAGTATAAACAAGTATTATATAAAAAATACCACCCGCTTTTAGAAATCTATCCTGATACATGACCTACTTCAGTCCATTCAGTGTATTCTGATGGACATTTTTAATGCATTTGAGAGAGTCCTAAGTCATTATTCTTCTGTTTTAGGTCCTTGTTTTGAATACTAGCAACTGGCTGGTGGTGTTTCACCTCATTAAGCGCAGTTCTGGGAGTCCTGCTGTCATTAAAGACAAACAAACTTGGTACAAATGAGGAGAAGTTGCTCAGATAATATGACTTGGCTGACAGGAAGCAGAGGCATAGATAGGGTATCAAATAAAAAGATTACCTGACTAAAAGGACCTTTGAAGTCATACCAAGGCTTAAGGACATCTCTTTCCCACTCTTAAATTTAAATGGAACATCATAAATTCTTGCCAGTTCCATGCAGAACTTATTGAGTGTTTTCTGGGAGACCGGACACTAGATACTGTTGGAGTTCAGGGCATTATTGAGTGTCTTTTGGGAACAGTTAAGCAAAATAATTGGAAAGAAAGATTTCTATAAAGTGAAAGCACTGCGTTTTCTAAAATGGGGCCAGAACAAGAAATTATTTTAGAAGCTAAACAGATTTGGAATAAAATAAATGTCATTCCTGTTTTATTTCTCATTCAGTCTTTCTGATTAAGGTCAAAATGACAATGTTGGTCTAGTGGCACAACCTAATGGCATTTCTTTGTAACATACAGTGAGTGACCCCAGGCTCAGAGAGTTGAGCAGATGAATATCTCCCAATAGAATTTAACACAGGCTGACCATACATGCTGTTTTAAGCAAGACAGAAAACAAAGGTACTGTCCCCATTGCAAAGGGTACATATGGTCAGCCTTGTCTTATGAGGCTAAGTTCAAAGTGTCAGTAGGCTGACCATATGTACCTTATGAAACAAAATAGTACCGTTGTTTTCTCTGCTATTTAAAACAGTATGTCTTGTCAGTCTAATTTAATAATATTTTTTGTTTTCTTGGTATTTTTACTTATGGCAAGTGATGTTGCTTTCAAACTCACAATAGTAACATATTTCTTCTAGCAGCATTCTACTTATTTAAATGTTGCTCCTTGAATAACTAGAACTAACAGACATCTAACAAAATGTTGTGCCAAACAACAGCAGATGTCTTCTCAAGTGCATATGGAACATTCTCCAGAATAGACCACATCTTAGGCCATAAAATAGGTCCCAATAAATTTTAAATGATTGAAATCATACAAAGTATGTCCTCCAGCCATAGTGGAATGTAGTTAGTAATCAATATTAGAAGGAAATTTGTAATAATCACAAGTATATGGAATTAACTAATTCTAAAACATCATTGTATCAATGAAGAAATTATAAGGGACATTAAAAAATATTTGGAGATGAATGAAAATACAGCATACCAACATTTAAGGATGCAGCTGAAGTGGTGCTTCCTGGGAAATTTATAGCTGTAAATGCCTATATTTAATGAAAGCAAAAAGATCTCAAATCAATTTCCTAAGCCTCTACCTTCAGAAACTAAAAAAAGAAAAGAAAACTAAATTCAAAACAAGTAGAAGAAGGAAATGTAAAAATTCAAATGGAAATAAATTAAATAGAGAATAGAAAAACAACAGAGAAAATCAACAAAACCAAATTTGGTTCTACAAAAATATCAAACAAATTAATAAACGTTTAATTAGACCAATAAAAAAAAGAGGACTCAAATTATTAAATTCAGAAATGTTGCCTCATATTTCTGTGTTCTATGTAAAATACAAGTTTGAATAAACTGTCTTGCCTCATAGATGCTCCGTATGGTTCCCATTCCTTTCTTCCTTCAGAGGGAACAAAGCACATTGTATCAGGGTTCGCGTGTTTTTTTTTTAATCCTGGTAGGAAATTCTTGGCATGTTCAAATTGTGTAGTTTAATAGAAGTCTGTAATGAAGGCTTTATACAATAAAGGAGGGTGAGTGGGGTATAAGGAGTGTATAAAGGCAAGTGCAATATCTGGGGATAATACCCAGAGCACAGTTACCACCCCAGAGCCTGAAGAGGCTGGGGAAGGACATGAGGTAGTGCTGAACAAGACTGGCTGACTTTTGACCTTTGACTGGTGGAAGGACTTAGCTGGTGAGGCAGGGGAGGGTGAGCCAGGAGCAGAGAGGACCTTAAATTCATTCTTCTTTCCTGATCTCCTGCCATCACTCTCCATCAGCCAAACTCAACCAGAAGCCAAGGAGCAAGAGAGCCAGCTTAAACCTACCAGCCTTCCCTAGCAGCAAGGAAGGCAAAGAAAGAAGAGAGATCTGAATGGGGCACCGAGACACTATTCAACATGTACCTGATCACCCTAGATATTTCAAATGAAGAGAATAGACTCCATATATGCATAGTTGGAAGCTGACTGTGTGAAATTTCATAGAAATAAATAAAGAAGGAGCAGAGTACCTCCTATGTCTTGCTTTCAGAATAGACTTCCCTGACACCATGCCAACAGCAGCTCTTTCTCCTGTGCCAAGGTCCCACACTGTGCAAACCAGGAAGGCAGTTGAATGTCTCATTTTGTCTTAAAGAGCGTTTGTGAGGATCTAAGAGAGCACTCTGATCATATCAGGTTAACGAGCATTGTGTGTTCAGTAAGCTGACATGCTTCATCTCATTTGATGTCCAGAGTAACTTTATGAGGTAGTTACTACTAACCCTGCTGTTTCACAGAGGAGAAAACTGAGTATCAGATGAAGTAACTCATTCAAGGCCTTGTAACTAAGTGGTTGATTAAGAATTTAAATTCTTTCCATGGTCTGGGTCTTAATCACTAGGCTATATATGTCACCATTGCCTTCCTGGTTCGTGCAATGTGGGATCTCAGTACAGGAGCTACTGTGGGCATAGGGACAGGAAAGGCTACAGTGAAGACAGCATTGGAGCCAGGATAATGGGGTTATTTTGTTTTTATTTTGGATCGTAACATTTTTACCTCTCAAGGGAAAAGGTATGAGTTAATGGATAAACAAATTGTGATCTATTCATACAATGGAATACTTCTCAACAACAGAAAGGGATACACTATACCTCCTAGCAGTAGTTTGGATGAATCTCAGAGGCATTATGGTGAATAAAAGAAGCAAGATTCAGAAGAGTACATATTCTGTTTTATGGTGATATAAATCATATCAGTGGTTGCACAGTACAACAGTGAGGAGGACGAGAGCAAAGGGCTAGTAGAAATTTTTTGCTGAGGTGATGGAAATGGTCTATATTTTGATTGGAGTCATAGTTACAAGCAGTATTTGTCAAAATTTGTCAAACTCTACAAAGGTATCTGGAAAAAATCCAGCCACATGCCTCTGTTTTTTCATATTTCATGGCTGGATACTTTTCAGACAGCCCTTGTATACTTAAAAAGGGTATATTTTATAGTATGCAAATTATACCTCAATAGTGGGATTTTAAAATAGCTGATTAAAATTATGAAAATGTATTTAAGTAAATTATACAGTTGATTTAGAGCCAGAACTACATATCAGACATATAATATGTGAGATGCCGATATTGTAAATAAAGCCAGGTATAAAAGCCAAAGTGATTTCTTCCCTTGGTAAAATTACCATCTGTGACCTATTTTTTAAATCTGAATTTCCTTGGTTTTCTTTTTCTTTTCTTTTTTTTTAATCTAGAATGGCCAGTTGGAGTGTGTGCGCTGGATGGTGAGTGAAACCGAAGCCATCGCAGAATTGAGTTGTTCTAAGGATTTTCCAAGCCTAATTCATTACGCAGGTTGCTTCGGCCAGGTATGAAGAATTTATAATGATCAGATTTGTAAGCAGTCATACTCACTCCAGTATTTTAATGAAAAAATATTTTAAACAACCTAAATATTCCATAATACAATATTGGATAAATAATGAAGCTACGTTCTTATGATAAAATTCTATGGGAAAATGTTCATTGTGTGATATTAAGTTGAAATATGTGATACAAAACTGTTTTTGTTATTTGGTACCAAGTTTGAATTTTGGAGAGAAAGAAAGAAATAGGTAAGACTAGAAAAAACTGTCACAACATGTTTATAGTAGTTATCATTCAGAGTGGAATTACAAGTGGTTTTTTTTTTTTGGTTTTTTTTGTATTTTTCAGTATTTTCCAAATTTTCTAAAATAAACACATTTAACTTCTGTCAAAAAGAAAAATGGTTGCTATCAATTAATATCACCCCAATAAATTTAACCAAAAAATAAATAAAAATGAAAATCTTTAGTAAGACATTAATCAAAGAAATCTCCTTCCATTAAAGATGAGCAAGCCTGCTAACTAGATGAGTGGCAGTTACAAGCAATTTCTACATTAAGAAATCCCCGTGAGAGTAATTGATATGCACAGATCACAGTTCAGTGTATGAAGTGAAAAATCATCACTAACTCCGTTGGAGAGGGATGCATCTAAATTATCTTTTTTTTTAAATGGAACCACAAAATGCCAAACTTAGTCTTTAAAAATAAAGTCAGCACTATATTAAAACAGATTTAATCATATTTGTTTGTGGCAGAGAAAATTGCTTCTCATGCATATAACTGTATTCCCTTTGGCTTCATAAACTTTCCCCAGTGGCTGTAAATTGTGGTATTGTCAACAAGAACTTGTGTTTTTTCAAGCATGACAATCTCAAGTTAAAAAAAGTGACTTGGAGAATGTTACCAAAGCTTTTCTCTAGTGGGAGTCATGTGAGGTGATGGCATATTTTGTGCCATTGTAACTTCAATGAATATATATATTAATATGTATTGTTTCCTGTATGTACCAGGCACCAAGCCATTGGAATTTGTGTACATGATCTGACTTATTCCTTATAACAATACTGTTAGATCATGTTGCCTTTATCCCCCTTCTACAGATGAAGAGACTTAAGAAAGTGAATTAGGGAAATCTGGGATGGCTCAGCGGGTTAAGCGCTCGCTTTGAAGCCCTGAGGACCGTGGATCGAATCCCGGCCCCGGCCCATGCGGACCCACATGCTGAACTGGGGTGTGCCCCCAATTCAGTTCTTTCCGGGACCTATGTGGGAGGCTCCCAGCCCAGTTCCTGCCCTGCGCAGCTCTGCACCCACCTGTGAAGTGAAACTATATGAAAAACTAATGCTGTCAACTATGGAGACTGCTCTGGGCCCTCCCCCTTTTCTCTCTCTCTCTGCCTGTCTTTCTCTCTGTCAAAAAAAAACAATTAAAAGAAAGAAAATGAAGTGACTTGCACATCGTCTGATGGCTAGTAAGAGCAAGAAGACTGGATCTCACTCAGGTACTCTGACTGCAGGGCCAGATTCTTTTCATCCTCCATCTTTGTAAAGGGTGTCCCAAAATTCACGCAAGATTTGAATTTTGCGTCATTTGTGTGATGAAGTGTTGTCAACAAAAAGAAAAAGCATGACAGCTGATAGTTCAGGGTTATTAAAAGTGGAGCACTATATGAAAGAACAACACGTTCTCACTGTTGATCAGTGAAAACTTACAATTTTTAATTATAAACCTGTGTTTTCTATCAAAATTACTTCTTGCGTGAATTTTGGGACACCCTTTACATAATTTGTATAACTTGCTTGCAGTGGCGTTGATATAACTGAAGAAGACTTTTTTTTTTTTGGCAATTTTACCTAACAACACATTGTGACATGGAGTACCTTATGTAGCTCGTTGAAGAAGTGAATGCCTGAACTAAATTTCTTAAATGACGAAAGGAGCAGGAAGAGCACTGAAAATTTGTAAAAGCCACTCTCTTTGAAATTATTACTTGATTTTCTTTGTGTACTGTACAGCCATGGTAGCTGACAAACAATCATAGTAGTTAATAAGCCTTTGCTAAGGATGCCACCCCCCCACCCCTTTTTTCTTTTCTTTTTTTTTTTTTTTTTGTTTGATACTGGCAAAGGGAAGAATATACTTTTCAAATCACCAAGATAATTTGATAACTGGTAATCTTTATAAATTGTTTTCAGTATAAAACAGAATTTTATATATTCTCCATTTGTCAGAATAATTGTTTCATGTTCCTGATTTCATTTGCTTATAATAAAGGAATTTTGATACTAGGGGAAAAGCTAACCTGCACTTTCAGTAGAGTTTGCCAAAGAAAAGGAGGAAAGGATCGCATTGCTGTTCTGAGACTCTGAGTAAATAATTGGGCACCAGTATTCTTTGTCTTGGGAAATGTTGCTTCTATATGCCAGTTTCTCTATTCAACTCTCACAGCAGGTTTCTCATAACTTAGAAGCTATTGGGACAGAACAAAAGAAAGTGCCCTTTCTGGGACTAGTTGGGTGATGGTGTGGCTTACTTGGCTGAACTAGAGCAAAATACAGAAATTAGTGACCTAAGTGAAGAGCAGTGTCAAACATTTGCTTTATGTGAGTATCAGTCTTCAGGTTGTTATTTCAAGCTGATAAGCATTTTTAATGACTTGAGGTACAGCTTTGAGCAAGGCAGGCCAGCAGCACCCTTAGGAGTACATTCTTACCCAAGTGGAAAATGTAAAAACCCATTAGAACTGTAAATTTTGTCCAGCCATCTGCATCCGCTGCAGCCACTTATGTAACAGATAACCTGTGGAGATGCTGAACTTGGACCTGTTACAACGCTAATATTTTCCCAGGGAAGACTGTTATTGAACAGATTTCTAATGGATTCAGCACATGCAAGTTTTTCTATTCTACATCAAGCAGGTACTTGAGTACGTTCTGGTTTTGTTTCTTCAGTAAATACCTCTGGAAAGGATAGTACAGAGAAAAATTCCTCTCTTGGTTTATCTTAGTTGCCCTCTGCCCCTCATATAGATTCTTAAAAAATGTGCTCCATTGGACTCCCAATTTGTGTCCTTTTTCTTAAAAATTACCTCTAAAGACTCTAATAGCACAGGATAGCCAGCAGTTTTTAGTGGTGTTCTGGAGTGATAGATCTTTGGGTGATAGGAATTGATTTTGCTCATCTTGACACATGAAGTCTCAGAGGGTGCAATTATTTCGCTGCCTGAGTGTACCTAGCAGAGCTAGCACAGGGAGCGTGAAGGTGAAAGCCTTGGGGAGATTCAGGCAGGAGTGAGGCTGCTTGGATAAGCCTGCTTTGCTGTCTTTTGAGAGATGTTGCTGGCAAAACAATTGAGACAGAATTGTCTCAAGTCACAGGTACAGCTTGTGTAGCTCAGTCTGTTTTATTCTAACATAAAGGTTCAAGTGGTCTGGTCCAGGCTCCCACAAAGCTTTTGCCCTCGACAGCCTGGGAGCTTCAGCCTATTTTGCACTGGTCACTGGTTCGGTGGGCTCCATGTTCCTTTCAACTTCAGACCTGTCGTCATTTTGTTTTCTGAATCATTCACCTGACTTTTGGTCAAGAGATTTGCTAAAAAACAACCTCCATCATAGCCATGAGTAGTTACCCAGAATACCTTTGCCTACACTGTGGTGCTCATTCTCCATTTTAAATATTTGCCCTGATACAGATTAAAGGGGGAGGGAGTGCTTTTGGCGGGGGGAAGGGGGGAGAAGAAAGAAAAGGTTCAGCAATTTCCTATTGAAGATCATGAACAGTGATAGGCATGCTAGTAAGGCGGCAGGTGGTGCTTCCATAGGCTGTGTGTTATTGTTTTTCCACAGTTTAAACGGGGGAAATAATCCTTTGACTTTATTATTTCACCATCATGGGGTAAAATAAGTAAACCACACAGAGAATGCTGCCAGTGCAGATGAAAGCAAAACAGAAAAATCTTTGATTAGCGTGCGCATCCATCTGCTCCCCAAGGACTCATGTTGGAAAAAGCATAACCGACACCAAGCTCTGCAACCCCACGGACTGATGGGCAGCTGGCTAAGCCAACCATGATTTCTGTGACCCCAAGGGTCCAAAGAGAGCGTGTTCTTTGTGAAGTCAGAGGTCGTGAGGCATTGAGCGGGTGTGGCTATTCACTCAGGAGACATGGAGGGTGATGGCTCCTGAGCCAGGCAGTCTTGAGTTTAAATCTTAGCGCTACTGCTTACCGGTTCAGTGGCCTTGGATGTATTTTTCTTTCTTTTTCTTTTCTTTTTTTTTTTTTTTTTTGCTCAGGACTAAATGACAAAAACCACATGAAGCTTTGCCATTGCAGACACTACGTAAATGTTGGCTCTTGCAATTATTGGATGTCTTACAACTTGTTAATTTTTATTGCTACCAATATTATTTAGCTTATTTTACCATAAGTAAAATATAAGACAAACTTAGCAAAGAATTATTATGCCTTAGCCTATTTAATCAATTCTTAGTTGTACTTTTTTTCTTTATTCACATTTTACTATCTCTGGATTCTACATTTATAATACATTAAATGACATTATGACATTATTGCTGGCCATTATTTTTTACATTTTAACATCTCAAAACTGAAATGAATCTTAATCAATGGCATATTAGATTTGCTGATCTATGATCACAGAGAAAGCTGCTTCCTTAAAAACTCATGGTTGCATTAAACATTGTAGAGATTTTATTCATACCAATAATAATCCTGTATCATATTTTTTATTACATTTTTATTAGACTTTGTCCAACAAATATAAAATTGCATGTACTAATTGCATCTTGAAACAAATTGTATTGTTTTTAGGAACACACAAAATGCATTAAAATAGATTACCAACAGAGCAGAACAACACCAGAAGAGAAAACTAATAGGTGAAGAAAATTTTCAATCAATAAATAAAACTGAATGTATAGATGGATATGTGGGTCAGATGGATAGAATGTAAGCTGGAGAAACATTGTATAAAACAGAAATACAGAGAGCCTCTTCATCCATCTGACTGCACTAGATGTTCTCTGAAAGCAATTCTTTTGGGAAAATGAAGATCTGAAGTTAATGTTTTTTTCCTTCAACATCTCCTCCCTGTCAGTCAAGAGAAACAGAGAGAGAATGTGGGGGTGTAGAGGGAACACTAAAGGTCTAAGAGGAGACATGGACACTATTTCATATATATTCATAAGGGCGGTCTTAGTTGGAGAAAACAGCTGTATTTGTTCTGTACTCCTTACTTAGTTATTTGTCAGCTGTTAAAATTGTATGACAGACTGTGAATTTCTGCCAGTTGTAGCTCTCCGTCAATATGTTCTCCAGAATCAGAGCACAAAGTAACTTTCTGTGAAAGTGGATGCTGAATACTTTTACAAAAACAAGGGGATTCTAGCCATCTCCGGGTCCATCTCAGAAATCCTAAATGTTCGTTGTTAGACCTAGTATATAGTCGGCCAGACCCTTTGGGTAGTGCTTCCCTGCAAAATATCATAGAGGAGATTTTTGTTTTCATAAAGTATCTCAGGGGACAGGCCAATTGTGTATCTTTTTAAAGTACCGGTAGACTAATCAATGCAGAACAGAAAACTGAATTTCAGGCACTGAGCAAAGACCTGTCTTATTCTGAACAATAAAATAAGAGTTCTTCCTTTCTATAAGGCTTACATATTAAATTGAGCAAGATCTTTAATTGTAAGGAAGAAAGAGTTATCCACGCCCTCATAAGAAAAGAAGGGCCGGTCATTGTAACAATATGGACTGAACCTAACTTGGAAAGCCATCAGCAACAAAGATAGATCTTGCTGCTCACAGATCTTTCTTGTTCTCCAGATTATCAAGCCCCTGTAAAGTGCGGTCTCTAGATTCTTTCCCAGAGTACTACAGGGGAAAATTCTGAGTCATATGAAATGCAGTATTCCATTTCCTACAACGTCATTACTAAAAATAAAAACATTGTGAATCATAGAAAGGGCATTTTCTGTGCATGTGGAATAGGCATATCCACTAAAATGTTTAATTGAGTGTGAAAAATATGAAAAGAGGGCTGACCAGAGGTACATCTAAAACATTTTTAAGCCTTTGGAGCCATGTCTTTTTGCTCAAGGCCCACTTCCATCTCTTGGAAGTATACTTTTACTATTTTCTCTATCAATAAACTATTCTTTCACCCCTGTGAAAAAACAAAAACAAAACAAACAAATGAACAAAAAACATTTCTAATAGCTTGAACTTTTATGAACTTTACTTACTAAAGAAAAAAACCAAAAAAAAAAAAAAAGAAAAAGAAAAAGAAAAGAAAAAACCTACTAGAATATCAGAAAATACAGTTATCTTTTCCAGTTTTCTGATTTGTAAAATAAGGATGTTTGAATTGGATGATGCCCTAAAATCTCTCACACTCTGCAATATTAAGATGCCAGGATTTAATATCATGGTGCATGCAAGGACCCATAAACTTGAGAACAACCCACTGAAGGTGGCAGTCTGTCCTTTCCACATGTAGAGTTGCAGCAGCCTACCCTCTGGATGTTTCTAGGTCTTAGCCATAGACTTCACACCAGATGGTATATCCTTTATCATGAAAAACGTCCACTCATCCGATGATTTCAGGGGTGAAGATCACATGGTACGATCATCTGTATCCAAACAAAAATAATCTAGCTTTCTCTAGCTACCAAATTCGGAAAAATAAAATAAATGGCTCCACCTTATGCTTATGAAATGTCACCTGCTCTGGTCCAAATTTCAGCTCTTTTTTCACGTTTGCCTCTGAAGAGGAGGATTATGCCTCTCGTTGGACCCTTATCCAGATTCTGACTCCCAGCCTGGCTTCCGGGCTCTGCTTCACCTCAACCTCTAGATGTTGAAGGTTTCGCTTTCTACAAGGACTGTGCATTTGCAGCTCACACTCTGCTTTCCCTAGGCTCATTCTTAGTAGGTTGTAGGCACTGATTACATTTTTCTCTTCTTGCTCTTTAGGGGGTCTAACTCCCTGCTTGCTCATGTGGAAAATTGCAGTGCAAATGTTCAGTCTGTCCCTGATGTCCCAGCTGCCTTCATAAACAGTGCCCTGTTCCTCACATGAGGGGTGAAACATTAAAGGAGTTGGCTGTTTTCATCCAACATTCCTTTAGTAGATTAGTTGGCATGTTCAGAAGGTGAAGGCAAATTTAATCCAGAAAAGTATAAAAGTTCATGACCAGTCCGAGCAAATAACTGGGGGTGGGGGGGTCGGGGGGGGGTGGATTCTTTAAAAGGCTAAGGAGAGGTTCAAGTCTATTTCAAACACATGGTCATCTTTTTAAATGTCAAATTTCACCCACTAAACTTTATGCTGTTGATTTTACCACTCTCATATTTTTTTAACATTATATTTAATTTTTTTATATTAAAATAGTGAAATCCCATCCCCCTGCTTTCTCCCAAGGCCAAACATAACATGAAAATACCACGAGGACTCAGTGGGTAAAATGCAAACGGATGGTGGTAACACACACTGACTGTGCAGTGTCTTTGCTTTGGAAAAGTTGTGTTCTGAGCTTTAGGTGTCCTCCCTTTAACATGGAGGAAGAGAAAGCTTTGCCTTTAAAACACTTCCAATATTTACTTTATCAGAAAAGTCAAGAAGGTCCCAGTTGTATTTTGATGAACTATAATAATTTTATACTTGGCAACCTAAGTTGTTGCCTCTTTTTGCCTGCCTGTTGATTGCAGGAGGTATGGAATTAGGAAGGCATGGTTGAAGCATGATAAACTTAAAAGCTAGTTATCTCAACAGTTGGAGGTCTTACAATAATATTCTTGAAGCCTACAGACAGTATAACAAAATAGCAAAAACACTGCCTTGGAATAAAAATAAAAAACCTGGATTCTGGTTTCTACTTTGGATCTGTCTAGCTGTGTGACTTTGAGGAGATCTTCAGACTTTCTGCAAATAAACTTTCCCATGTACAGAACAGGTACAACAAAAGCAGTTCTGGGATAACTTCCTGCTCTTAGAATTCGCTGACTGTTCCTCTTTCATTGACTTTAGTCAGAGAGTCATGAATGTTCAGTTCATATTCCATGGGAATTTTCCCTTCAGATGATAAGCTTGGTTCTATCTTAGCTTCACATTTTGGAGTTTTGTTTTCCCCTGTCATTTTATTAGATTTCTCAACATGATATTTTATTAATTCCAACCATATTTGTGTTTAAGGAAAAGATTCTTCTGTGGCTTCTTCAGTTTATGCAAGAACAGGGCATCTCGTTGGATGAAGTGGACCAGGACGGCAACAGCGCGGTTCACGTGGCCTCGCAGCACGGCTATCTTGGATGCATACAGGTACAGGGGCCCTGCTGCTCTGAAGACAGAAAGGACTTTCTCAAGTCATAAAGCAAAAACTGGACATTTTGTTTACTGGCGAGTGGATTAAACCAGATTTTTTTTTATTTTTTATTGTAGTAGCTAATAAGGAATTACATGATATATTTATTCTTTCAGAAATCAACCCAGATCTAGGGATAATAGTCCGACTGTCACAGGACATTGAAAGGGACTATGTCTTCTCTCTGAGCCTTACTTTAACCCCCAACGCTGAGGACAATAGACATTCAGTACCCCCATATACTCATGACAGCAGGAAATCCAAGCCAGACTGACATCTCTCAATTTCAAATGACAGACTGTTCGTGCTACGATTAGCACATTTCTCCTCCCCAGGTGTATGAAAAACAGATTTTTTAAAGAATAGATTAGAAAAATTCTTTGGAGTAGTAGACTGGAGAGAATGTGCTGCAGTTTTTTGTTGTTGTTTTTTTCCCCCTCTTTCTCTGTCATTGAACTGAGCTTCTCACATGCCCAGAATTGACTGCAGAGGGAACTCAGCTATTGGTTCCCTCAGCTGTTGGCAGGTGAGCCGTGGCCTTGGTTGGCCAGCCACTCCACCCCCAAGTGTCAGATGGCCTCATCTTTTAAGCCCAACATGCCTTACAGGCATTACCATGATGTATGTGTGTGAGGCTGTATAAGAGTTCAGGAGCAGAGCCATAGGAGAGGGGAGGGAGGGTCTTCCTCCTGCCCCAAACCACATGGGGTGACATCAGGAGAGCTGCTAAGAGAGTGTGGGGTTCCCACTGAGGAGTCAGCATCTCACCCTTCAGGCGAAGGCAAAGTCGCTTGAAGTTGAGTCAAACCCAGTGCCGCCATCCTAACAGCACATGGTAGACTTGCCCACCGAGGGTCTTCAGGAGGCTGGGGCACATGTGAATACAAAAACAAATAGACCTTTTCACCCAGAAAAACGTTAAGGCCCTGAATGACAAAAGAGAGAGAGAGGATAGTCGAAGAGCCAGGGGCAGAGCAAGCATAATAGACGAGAGGTGACCGTGTGAGGAGAAGAAAGGCTTTGAATTGGAAGGAAAGGTAAAGTTTAGATGTGGTCTGGAATTTCATTCATGAACAGTGATGGTAACGACCAGAATCAGACCAGTCATGCTATTCTTACTGAAAATGACCCAACATCTCTGGCTTTGTTCTGGGAAATGGCCATCGACAACTTATGGCTGATGGCCGTGATTAGAGAAAATACTTTTACTTTACTGAGTTCATAGACTTCAAAAAATGTTACATATATAACAACTCTAAGAAAGTGAGACTCTTTTTGCTTTATATGTTGTTTCTTTTATTCAGTGTGCTCTTTTATTTAATAGATACTCAGGTCCTACTGTGTGCAAGGTAGACTATAGCTGATAGGGAAAACTGGGCAATACAAATCAGTTGCTCAGGAAAGTAGAGAGGACTTGGGAAATGACAGGAGAAGAAATGGAAAAACTGCAAGAGATTCATAAAAACAAAAGGCAGAGGTAACAGCAGAAAGCGCTCTGGAGTAACCTCTCATGTGCAACTGCTCTTTGAAGAGCTAACTTGATAGGAAATATCGCCAGTGTCTGAAAGTTTCCCCACTATTGTTGGCAAAGCATCTTCTAATATAAGGCACCAAGTTGGGAAAAGAGTGATGAGAAATTGGAGAATATAAAAGGGAGAGAAATTTAAATTATTACCAGGATCTGCAGAGAGATGAAAGGAGTAGCATTATTTTTTGTGGTATAGAAATAACGGAATAAAAACTGAAAGCTTTGTTTT
>PVKE010026173.1:0-22488 GCA_004027555.1 Craseonycteris thonglongyai
TTGGTTTTTTAATTTTACTTATTAGAGAATATGGTATTGTCTAATAGTAAACCATGCTTATAAATCCTGATTGGTAAAGATAAATTTTTAAATATCAATTGAATTCTAAATACAACGCTTTTACTTAAGATGTTTCTAACGATAGTCCAAGCCCTTGCCTCTCTATTGAATGATACTTCAATACACCCAACTGTCAATTAGCAATATCTTGTGAATATATCCTAGGCACCTAAACTTATTATGTCTGAAAATGAATTTACTTAATGTTAAAAATTATAAGCAGAAGAGAGAATTTTTAAAAAGATCCAAAAAGTTATATTCAATTCTTTCAAATTTAGCTTTCTTTTAAAAAAGCAAAATACTGTGCAATAATTTAGGGTTTGACTATAAAATTTCAGATCATAGTTATGCACGCTGCTTTATTGAGTAAATCATATAAAATTTTCTAGAATGGACATTTGCATTCTTCATTTAAAAATGGCAATAATATACTTCTTATTCAAATTCTTTGAAAATTAATCAACAATAGTAAGATATAGTATTTCCATAAAATAAAAATTAGTAAATTAAAAAAAAATAAATTATAAACACTAAAACATGAATAGCGCAGTCTCTATGCTTAGTGAAAGAAATTAAACACAAATGATTAGCTGATAATACAATTCCACTTATATGAATTTTAGAAAAGACTAAACCAATCAATGGTGGCAAAAAAAAAATGTTAGCAGAATGGCTGCCTTGGTGGGGTGTGTGGAATTGATTGAGAAGGGCCATAAATGTTCTTTCTCAAATGATGGTAATATTCTATATGTTGATGGGGTTTGGACTACACAGATATATGCATTTCTCAAAAGTTAAAAATGTACAATTTGAATTTCTACATCTCATTGTAGTAAAATTTCTTTAAAATACTATGAACACAAAATAATTTTTTTTCTTACCAAGAAACTGTAATTTCATAAGTATGAAGAGAAGGTGAATTTGGATTATATCAAAAAGACTACTTAATAACCCTTTTATTCTTGCCTGCATGGATGAGGGGCTGCTGATTGTTATTTTTATTTTACTGGATTAGATTTTTACCTCTGGCATTCCTTGTGGAGAGAAGGCACTAAAGGGAGGCACAACATCTGAAACGTTTTCGTATCCTGGAGGAGGTGGTTCAAATAATGATGTGTTTGAAATCTAGAGAAACAAAATATAATAATCAGAAGTAAACCATGTAAAGTGTGATTACTACAACCAAATAAATAAATATGTGCATTATCTGTTTTTCATCAGTAGAGGGTTAATCGATCCTTCAGTATTTGGAGAATACATACCAAATACCCAGCACTGTGCTAGATCAACGCTGTAAGGCTTTCATGGGATGAAGAAACTATAGACCCTGAGAGGATCAATATAAGCACCAGCTTTTGATTTAGGAGAAAAATTTTATTCCCCAAATAAAAAATAACATTGTAGAATAATCTTAGCCACTTATAACAATGCTAAAATAATTACTTGAGAAGAAATTAAATATTAAATTCTCATCAATAATAATTACATTTTAAGGGGATCCACAACTGGGTACTATTGTTCAGTATCCAGACACACTGAAAAACATTCACTCTGAAAGGAACTAAAAACATTGAACCAAGTATAAAATGTCAGGGTTTTAAGTGTATCATTCAGTTGAAAAAAAAAAAAAAGTAAGGAAATAATCAAAAGCCAAAAATGTGACATGAAAGTAGGGATCCTGAGATTAACAGTAAAATCTGCTTTTGCCTTAGCAGGATCTTTCAAAGCCTAAGGGCTTCATGGGAGAGGCATTGGATTAAAAGACAAGTCCAGACCAGTCCAAATAATGAAGTCAAACAGGAGACACCTGCATAAGAGCTGGGTCTTCAAAGAACAACATCCTTTAGGGTGAAGGATAAACTAGAAGTAAAGCTGTTCCACAAAAAGTGATGGTGTGTGGTAGAGGGAAAACAATTGCTCCTGAGAATTCATAATTCTATGAGTATGCAATTACTAGTATATAGCACTTAGGGCACTGCTACCTGACATGATTTTTACTCTTCCTTTTCTTCCTCTAATGTTTCTCCCCCATCACTTTTTCTTTGGATGGTTGATTTTTTATTTATTTTTTTCTTTCTTTTACTAGTTTGGACACTGAAAGATCCAATTCCTACTTAACAAAGTTAAAGCAAATACTTATCAAAATTAATGGTGAAACATTAAAAACATTCCCTTCAAGTCAAGAATATCTGCTCTTACCACCTTTTTTCAACATTATGCTGAGGGTCATGGCCAGTGTGGTGGTTCAAGGGATGATGGGAGACAGGGAGTGAATATAGGCCAGCATTTTACTGTACTAGCTAGAACACCAGTTTGCTACCTCTCCTAAGTTTGACAGAAACTAAAAGAAAACCAAATCAACTATTACCCTCCAAAAATCCTCCCATATCTCAGATTTCCCATAATTTTTCTGTGATCTACATAGGGTGCAAACTCATCTGAATCAATGGGAAAGATTGTAAGAGAAACTATATTAAAGTGCAATAAAAATCCATCTGGAAACCAAGTCATTAAATCAGCAAATCTTTCAGCCAAGGGAGTATTCAAGCTTGTCTCACTTGATCTGCCTGTATACCAATCTTCAATTTTATAGCATTACTGAGCAAGGAGATTTTATGCAAGTTTATGAGTTATTCTGACAGCTAGCAAAAGTTTTGTAAGGCCAAGGAAATGACTTTTGGGGGAAGTGATTTTATCAAAGGTAGACTATAAACAAGTGAGCATTGTTTACTTTCCAAAATTCACTAATATAGCCTCAAATTAGGTATCCTGATCACAACTAAAACAATTTTGGCTTACAAAGTTTTATTTGTTCTGATAAAACAAGACAATATGTAGTTCAATCTATATGGTATGTGACCTCCATATAAACAAAGGTCAAATAATATGTTTGTATATATTTAAACTTATTTCTGGTAGAATCTACAGAACACTAATCATATCTGTTGCCTGTGGCAGGGGAAATTTATCTGTGTTGTGCAGGACAGTAAAAGCTTAGCTTACAACATAGCTTGGCTACGAATAGTCACAATGATTAAACTGCACTGGGAGGTGGGAGTTGGGGGCGTAAGAGCGTCTGTAGTTGGGACAGAAGGATAGAAATAGACCTGAGTTGTTACCATGTCAAAAGACAGTGACTAAATCTGAATCACAAGTAATATAAGCATGTTGTTTAAGGAAGTAGAGGTAAACAGCAAAAGAATAGCTCATGGTTAAATAGTGTGTCGTAGGGAAGAGGGATCAGGGAGGAAGCAAGTCAATGTGAAGAACTATGATTCTTTATGTGCAGGTATAACTTGCATAGACATGAAAAATTAAGAAGCTTTAGGTAGCAAACACCATTAAGGAAAATTTCCAAAATAAAATGGCTATATCATATGCTTATCTTATGTAACAGACTTCAGGAATTTCATAAATGCTTGTAATGGAAAAAAAATGAAATGGAATAATAAAAGCAAAAGTACAGTCGAAATTGGGAGGTAAAAAATAAAAATGAAAGTTTGCTGTTTTCCTCATTGTGCCATAGAAAATCCCCAAATTTGATAGTTCAAGACAGAGGTTTAAGTGTACATATATATTTAACATTATCAATATTGATCAAGTTGGACATATTTGAAGCTATATATAATTTAGAAGCCCCAGCTAAGAAAAGGACTGATGGAAGCTATCTGGACTGAAAGGGGCCATATAGGTTAGGTACGGTAGCTCTAAAACTAAGGTATGCTCACTATGCACGAATATATGATATTTTATGAGCTTTCATACTTGAAGAAGAAATACCTCAATTACTTGTATTGTCTTCTCTTTCTCATGTGACCTAACTTGCAAACAAAATAGTCAGTTCTTTAGACTTGATGTCATTCTATAGACTTTCTCTCCAAAATCTCTTCCCCTGAAAATGCCCACATCCAAGTTCTGGGCATAGAGTTGAACGTAAGATCATATAAGATGTAACCATTAAGTATAATACCAATAAAAAATACTGCTGGCTCAAATAGCACACTGGGTTTCTGAATTTCCTAGCAATTCTAAATCTATGCAGTATCTTTTAGAGTCTGAACCTATTCCAAATATACCTATTTCAGTTGCTTGGAAGTCTACAATCTTATATTCTACATTACTGTACAATAATAAAAATAAAAAATAGCAACTGTTTTTAAGCACTAATTTCTCAAAACCTTTCCAACATCATATTGAATCTAAACATCATAAAAAGGTTAATACAGGTAATGAGATATTATAGGCATCATTCATAAGTTTCAATAACTGATTTATATCAATAACTGGAGATGTATAGGGCATTCTTTCTTAAAAGGTATTTGAAAAGAATAGATGGGGGAGTTTTTATTTCTAATTTGTTTTTACCTCATTTCCATCTTCATCAATTATTGAGATGTAATTGGGATGAGTCTTATTTGGATAGGATAACAGGACATCATAATGAGCTAATTCAACAGAATCCAGGCCAAATTCTTTCCACTGGGATTGAATTTGCTTTGCAAGCTGGAAGTTTTCTTCTGTTCCTGCTAAATGTGGAATCCGTGTAAAATTACTGGCAAACAAAAATTCAAAGTGGTTAAAAATTAATGTTTAGTCAGCTTTGATCCCAAATCAATAACCAAATAAGACAGATTTACAGAAAAAATACTTTGAAAAGTGATACACAAAAAAAGCAACATGGTAGTATTATTGCATCAAATACATTTTCAAAGTGTACTTTGAAGTTTTCATGCTCTAATTTGTACGAATTCAACAGAAATAAATGGACAAACTGATCTTCATAGAGAATTGTTATGTGGAACCTTGTGGATGTATGCCTGAATAGTAGAGATGAAAGCGCCATATTCTTTCCTTGAGATCTATGCCTCTTGGAATTTTCATGGAATTATTGTTTTCTTATTTCACTGTGCAAAATATTTGAGAGAGAAAAAATATTTTCATCCAAAATAACAAGCTGTGATGTTACTAATAATTACATTTATTTTTAAGTATTGAAAATTATAGTCAAGTGATAAACCTTTTGATTAGCCATCATTTACAAAGTGTCTTTATTAAGAAATAATCTGAAAATAATTACACAAGCTTAGACTGAATCTCTTGTCCTCCATCCATCATACATAGTAATACTCTTAAAAATAAAAAATGAGAATTGGTTTGACCAGGTATATCTTTAGCAAATAAACTATAAGGCCAAAATTTTGGCTGTCAGAAATGTTTTCATGAGTAAACTAACGTCTCACTTAATATGTTTAAATACTGGTGCTTCTATTTAAAAATTTTCCCTTCTAGAAGTATGTTGTTCCCCTGAAGAATTCAGCTCATTGATATTTTCAACTTAAACCCCTGAAAAGGCAAAAATGAAAATTCCACATGACAAAGGATCATATATTATATAATGACATTTACTTATTTCTAGGCCATGAACTTCTTCAATTTCATGACCTTCTGGTTCTAAATGTGTAGGTTTTACTATAATTACACTTCTGTACTTATGGCTATTAAAAAAACAAGCAAACAAAAAAACTAATAGGTGGTAACATGGCTATGTTGATCCCAATTTCAGATGTTTAATTCTGTGTATTTGAATTTTTTATTTGGAAAATCAATTGCCAAGGAAACAACTCTCAATTAAAAAAAAAAAAAAAGAGAGGAAATACCCATAATTCCTATAATTCTATTATATTTATATTAAAATAATTAAATTGTATTTACAAAAATATTATTAAAAGCCTCATTTAGTAAAGTTTTAAGGGCTTAACACCTTACATAAACTTTGTAACATGTATTTGCAAAATACAGTAACAAAAGAACACAATTTTTAAGAAGGAGCTGAGAAATCTATCTATCCTTTCATCAACATATACCTGCATAGAAGACAGAAAAACAGCTAAGAAATTGTTGTTTTCTTCTATAACAGATCACATACTGTGGCATTACTAAAGTAGATGCAGATTATGCGTATTTTCTGAAGAGTGCTAAGGGGATCTTGAATCTGCTCACATACATACATATGGAGTTCATTGTCAGACTGTTACTCTAAGTGAGATTCCTCATAACAGTTTTGCCATTACCAATGAGGATACAACCATGTGCTATATGATCAAGGTTTAACCCACTCACTCATTTGGAGCAAAGCTGATCCTGAAAAAGATAAATAGAAAATAAATTTGTTTCCAAGGATAAATAAACTAACTGGTATAAAGTTACATAAGTAGTGTAATAGAGGTTCGGTTATTAACTTGCTGTGTATCTCCGGCCATGTCTTAAGTTTCTCATTCGTACTTGGGGAGACTTCCTATCTTACCACTTCACAATTGGAGGCTCAATTAGATAGATAACTGATATTAAACAGCAGTTCTGAAATCTTTTGTTTTAATCAATCGAGAAGTATGTCACAGTAATTTACTGGTCCTACTAGGATATCTAGTATTTTTTTAGTAATGGTAATA
Organism: Craseonycteris thonglongyai; assembly: GCA_004027555.1. Taxonomy (NCBI): domain Eukaryota; kingdom Metazoa; phylum Chordata; class Mammalia; order Chiroptera; family Craseonycteridae; genus Craseonycteris; species Craseonycteris thonglongyai. The sequence continues at coordinate 6,510 of PVKE010026173.1, forward strand.
ATTTAGAAATCATCCAAAATAGCCAAGAATTTATTTTAAAAACAACTGACTCATATATCTGTCTCATTAGAGAAGTTTCAATATGTTCCAACTATCATCACACTATCTTAATTATTAAAGGGAGCTATTTTGGTATCCCTGTTTTTAATACATTAAACCTGATCTACAAATGATGGACCAGTGATTTTAAAAGTTAGATGACTTAAAGGCAGCTAATAAAAGGTGGAACTGATATTCAAATGCAGGTCAGTGAAATTCTGACACCAGGGGTCAAAAACACTCTTAAAAATGATCTTGTCCTCCAGAAGAGAATGGAAAAGGATAAAAAAAAAAAGAGTTGCCAAATAGTAAACAGATCTGAAAATCAACCAGGTGTTTACACCTTGAAGGGAAACAATAAAACAGTTTCCCAAGGAAGACTGAAAAGGCAGCCCCTACTTAATCCTCCAACACTACAACTGTGAGGCAGATAATTTAGAGTGGGGATCTTTAGTACCAGAGTAAAGGCTTATAAAAGATGAGAGATCTGAGGTTTTAATGATCCCTGACCTGTTGGTATAAGTAGATTGAAAGCTTTCTGACAGACAAATGGCAAAGTGTAAATCTGGAGTGTCTAGAGGTTTTTGGAAACTCTGCAGTGCTTGGAGGGATGAACGGAGGTGCTCTTAATCTCTTTCTTTTGTGTGTTAATGATGAACACCCTTAAGAATTCTGAACAGTTAGAGGAACTTGGTCAGGGCCAGGGAAGCAAGAAGCTCACTGCTTTGATCTTGCTCAAGGGTCCAGAAAGAGAAATAAAGGCATTTGTTTTTTCTTCTTTGCTGGTCAGTCCATGCCACATGTTAGGAAAGGAAGAAAGAAGTAGAGACAGCAGCTCTTTTGAGGAGTAAATATTAAATCTTGCCAGATCTCCATCTCCATTTTTATTATATCTGTTGTACCTAATTATAGTGAAATAATAAATGCAAGAAGCAGAGGAAGGATTTCCACAAAGTTGAAGCTTAACAGTCTCTTACTTGAAATGGTTCTTCCATAGACCTGGGAGAAACACTAGCAAATTTTTATTCATAATTTTAACCATATTATCATTAATAGACATATGTGTTTATATGATTGTGTGCACATCTATGCATATATATGTATGTATATATATAACTGTCTTTTATATAAAATTATGACTTGTATTCACTAAAGAGTCCTTCGATCACCACAGGGACTTCAAGCATTTCTGGACACATACATGTAGCCAATTAGTTAAAAAAGAACTTAATGCTTTGAAAAGCTAAATGTTCTAATCAATTTTACATAATTATTCTATACAAGTTTCTTATTTTTAGTCGCTTTGAAAATGCTTTTTAAATTTACTCATTTACCTATTTAGCTGTACACTAGTGAAAAGTATTTCAGGAAATAGGGAGCTGATTTTAAACTACTACCTCGAATATGCTAATTGCATCCTCATCATAACCCAAACATTGTCCTCATTTTATAGATATAGAAAGATTTAGGAAAGTTAAATATTCACTCAAAATCACTTTGCTATCAATGGGCAAAAAGGGAATTTAAACTCAAGTATATCTGACTCTGATGTCCAAGTTTATCCTTTTGACTAGAATATACTTTCTTCCTCTAAAACAGAAGTCAGCAAACTATGTTTCACCAAGCTAATTCAGCTCATCTTCTAGTTTTGTACTTCCCACAACTAAGAATGGTTATTATATTTTCAATATGAGGGAAAAAATCAAGAGAAATATTTTGTGACATAGCAATTGCATGAAATTCAAATTTTAGTGCCTATAAAGTTTTATCAGAACTGACAAACTTATCTGCTTATGTATTTTCTATGGCTTCTTTTGTACTATAACAGCAGAGCTATGTAGTTGTGACTTAGAAAGTTTCCTGACTCCTGCTTTAAAACACACAGAATGATAAAGGTCAGCTGAAATATATAATCTCTCTGGATGACGCGGGATACAAGATCTTCAACAAATAAAACTAAAAAAATAAAATAAAATAAAAATGTCTGTTCCTATATATATAATATAGGATCAATACTTCTAAACAGAATAATGAAAGTTTCCAACAAATTGTCCACATAAACTTTCAAGTATATGCTTACTATAAGAACTTTTTGATGTTCTCAGCTTTCAATTCATCCAAAAATGCCTTCTTCATGTTATGCTGTGGCATAGTGTTAGTAGTTTCATTGGAGGATTTCATAAACCATCCTGTAGAATACACACAAATATAGCAAAAAGAAGTGAGCTCATAGACAGGACCTATTTTTCCTTATTGTTGCATCTAGCACATGTAAAACATAAATTTTTAATGACCTCTCCTATTAACTGAAATTTTCTGAAATCTAATTGTTCTTGTACACTTCCACTAGAAAAAAAAAAATTATGCACACAGACTTTCCAATTACAAATCAATTACAATATATTTTTCTCCAATTTTAATGATAAGATTGCTGTTATTCTAAGAAACGTTTTATGAGGAAATTGGCACTAAAATTAAACATGTTTTGACTAATGGGGATGAACAAGATCTCTTGAAAATTAAGGCAAAAGGAAATCCACCTGCTTTTTCCTTAAAGCTTCCAGCCCCAGTGATGTTCTCTGCTGATCCAGAACAAGCATTAGCCAATGTTTATAATGCATTAATTATGAATATATTTCAAGTACATAAATTTTTCAAAGAGTTGAAGGAAACAAATGTACAATCTGTTCTGGTTCTGAAACTAAAACAAAATATGCTGAGATTTTATGTTTCCATTTGAAGTAGGCTTGAGACTTTCAACTTCAGAAAGCTACAGTGAAATTACAATTGACCCAACATCTCTACAAGACACCCAATGCACACAGGCCTGAGGCAGTGGGTACAGATGATTTAAGAGATTAGCCCTTGTAGTTGGTTTTTAAACTGAAGAAAGGAGGGCATTATTTCAGGGTTTATTTAGAGAAATGATATGATCTGGGCATAAAAAGGTTATTAAAATCAGCACCCACCCAGCTTCTGTGGGGCTTTCTAAGTTATTAATTACATGCGTGCATACAGACACAAGGTATATTGAAATAAATGGTTGTCAGCAAATGGAAATACATTTCCACCTGCGCATAAAACAAAGCCTATGGGATCAGGGGAGGACACACTAAAGATGAAATGCTTAAATTGAGAACTGGAAAATGAACAGAAAGGCAGGTAGGCATGTGGCAGAGTGGGGGTAGCAATACTAGCAAAAAATGAACTCTAATAAACCTACTCTGTGTCCGCCACTGAGCAGTGAATATAAGGTCGGGACTGAGGGCAATATTAAGAATAAAATGACCTTAAGAAATGCAAAAGATTTTAATTCCCATGCCAGCTATATGCCATTTTTACAGTTGATAAAATTGATCATTTGAAGTGTGTCTTTATTGAGCACTTATCTCATTTAAGCCCCACAACAACCCTGAGCAGTTACTAATAACTGTGTGGCACAGAAGTTTTTTTATTTTTTATTTTAATGACCCCCAAGGTCACACAGCAAGCAAAAACAGAGGTTAAGTTAACCTGTCTGGCCTATGCCCTGGCCTTTTAAATCCTGTGCAATGATGTCCAACAAGAAGCTTCTCATCACCAGGAAGGAATAAAGAACAGTGCTAATAACCCCAATTGTGTGTTAGGAACTTTAGACGCCATTTCGTTTACTATTTCCAATAAATTGCAGATATTGTTTTCATCACAAAGACAGGAAACTGAGGCTAAGAGAGACTCCCTAACTTGAGAGTCAAATTTGGAATTTAAGTGTCTGTCCAGATTGAACCCAACCATATACCACCCCCAGCAACCGTCGCCTAACTCGCGGGAGCTCACCCCCCAAACACACCACCGCGCCGGGCCCCCACGTGGCAGTGGGCCAGCGAGTCCTCGGACGCGCGGGACCGCGGGGTAGGCTCCGAGGTGTGCGCGGAGAGCGCGCCCCTACCTAGGAGGAAGCCGAAGACGAAGAGGCCGGTGGCCAGCCCCAGCGCCCCCGCGCACAGCCAGCGTGGACGACGCCACGCGACAAAGGTCGAGTCGGTTTCTGGAAGGGGATTCCACATCTCGGCTGCGGGCGGCGGGGCCTCCGGAGACCTGCGCCCCGGCTGCGCGCGGCGGATCGGAGGCTCCGTCCCTGCCCTGCGGGCTAGAATCCGGTCCCTGTGCAGGCTGGCTAGCTTGCCCGCCCCAAAACGATTTCTAGCTGACTCTAGCCAATCCCAGCGAGAGGGAGGCAACAGCAGCCGCCAGAAGAAGAAAAGCCGGCCCCTTTGGAGAGGAGCTTTCAAAAAGTTTATCTTGAAAAGTTCTAGATCTTGTTTATTTAAAAATGAAAGCGAGTGGGAGAAAGGAAGGGAGCGAGGAAGAAGCTAGCTGTTCTCCATTCTTCACTTCCAGACCAAAATCTGATTCCCAAGAAGAAAACTAGGAATCGTCCCTGTCATTTAATAGCATGCACTTCCTTTTGTCTGCCGAGGAACGTACGAGGGCTGCCCAGAGAAAAATCCAGCCACGCAGGCCACTGTCTTCAATGTACCTGGCTGGACACTTTCCAGATAGCCCACGTACATACGGACCTGGCTCCAGGCTCGTTCGTAAACTAGACTGAACTACCTCTCAAGAACTACTCTTCAGCTCTGAACTCCTATTAAATACCTTATAACCTTATAATGAGTAAAGTCAAATACAAAAAGGGCTTGTTTGGTTCTGACATTGTGTGGATAGTCAAGATGTCCATGTCAGTTACCACTGTGCTCTTTCTCCTAATGAATATCATTGATATTAATAAACTTTTAGAGAATATTTGCACCTTTGCATAACAAAACTATTATTAAAGGAATATTGGAATTTACTAAAGGCAAGTTCTTCAGTTCAATCATTCATTCATTGAAAGTGTATTTATTAGTTACCTTGTGCCACGAATTATGGGTATAAATGTATGTAAAATAAGAAGTCCTTGACTTCAAAAAAGGTCACCATACCTGGGAAGATGTACAAGTGAATACGGTTACAATGTAGTATAACAAATATTATAATAAAAAGAAACAAGAGAGTATCCAATTGCATTTGGCATTGTTCTTTTTCTGCAAGTCCTTATATGAAAAGTCATCTACCACGTTTCCTCAATTGTGGGAAGAGGGACTATTATAACATGGTCTAATGCTTATCAAAGCAAATATATGCCAGTATTTTGAGAGAAAATTAACCAGCTACACTAAACCTTAGTTTCTTCATCTGTACCAGGAAAACCATAATAAAAGTGGCTACAGAAACACTTAGTGTGGCTTGCATAACCACCTAGATATTTTAAATTCTTTGGGGTGGTAGTCCTAATAATTACATGAAATAATGTGTGTAAATCACAAAACATAGTGCCTACCATATGGAATGTACTCATATCAATTGGTTATAAAAGTATGTCTTTCCCACTAGACTGTACACTCTATGAGGGGAGGAGAAGCCTTTCTATACTCATAAGATCTGACAAATGCTCATTTATTCTCTGATACTAATATGCTGATTTCCCTTTTTCTTCCATTTTAATTGTTAACCTTTGGTTACACATTTTATTCTCTTATTTCCTTTCAGATTTTAAACTCCTTGGCACTAAGGACCATCTCTTGTTTCTATCTATTTTCCAGAGTTACATAATGTCTAGCATATAGAAAAATCCTTTCAAATGAGTAATTGATATCATGCTAAACACTGAAGCAATTATGAAGTATAAGAAATGATTATGGTACTGAAGAACTTTAGTCAAAGTGGTAAGACAGGGCTTAAATAAAAAAGTAAATAACAATACCAGAAAGCAGAGATTATAACCCAAAAAGAACAGCAACAGCTTGTGTTCAGGAGAGCATTCATTATGGACTCCTTTTCCATACCTAATGATTCATAATAACCTCAATAACTCATGCTGGAAATACACTCTGAAATATTTCATACTGCCATATGCACATCCATACCCAAAAATGTGTGACACTACTTTGCAGATAAGTAGAGAAGCTAAAATATGACCTGGCCACTCTCTTCCTCTTTGAGTGCAGCAAATGGTAGATTTAGAACAGAAACATTAAATAAAGAAAAGGTACTATATCTGTGTCTGCTCTTACAGACTCTCTAGACCCTCCCATGAAGGGACTATGCCTGAGAGAGCACTTGGCACCTCGTAGTTACACAATAAATACTTTTAAATGAATGAATTGTATCGCAACTATTCAATGATGAAAAGTTATTACTTAATTACAAAACTCTATTGAACAATAGAGTAGTGTGGAAGAAAACAAAAATGTTTAATTTTAATTCAGTAATGTGAGAAAGCATGATTTTCCTTTATGAATATGTACTCTTGCAAGTATTTCATCCAGTCTGAAAAACGTTAAGTTCTCACGTGGGCTAAGTACTGGCCAGGGTCACAGAAACACCAAAACAAAAAGCGTAACTTTTATTTTTTCTTAAACCGAGATTTCTGATTCTTGTAACTGTAGTGTTTGATGAAAAGTACATGCACAATAGATAGTAGCCATTGCGATACCCACCTATGACTGGCTAGAATTGAGTACAGTAGCTGCCACCCCCTTATTCAGAATTCGGCTTTCTGCATTTTATTTTCTGCAGTTTCAGTGACCAGAGGTCAACCACGGTCTGAAAATATTAAATGGAAAATTCCATAAATAAACAATCCACAAATCTTAAATGGGTTGCAGTTCTGAGTAGTGATGAAACCTCGTGACATCCTGCTCCATTACTCCTGGGATGCAAATCATCCCTTTATTTACTGTATCCACAGTCACTGGGTAGGTTATAGTGATTCTGGCAATTTGAATATGCCAAAGAGAAGCCATAACAAACTTCCTTTAGGAAAAAAAAAAAAAAGGTGAAAGTTCTCAACTGAATAAGGACAGAAAAACAATTTTCTATGCTGAGGTTGCTAAAATCTATGATAAGAAAGAATCTTCTACCTGTGAAATTGTGAAGAATCTTCTGATGGATCTTCAGATGGCCAATAGTCGCCTAATGCTAAGTCATGATCCCTATGTCATTCATCACAGTTTGTCTTCTCATGTTGGCATTGCATCATCTTACATCATCGCAAGAAGGGTGAGAACAGAACAATAAGCTATTTTAAGAGACAGACACATCATATAACCTTTATTATAGTTTATTGTTATAATTGTTCTCTTTTATTATTAGGTGTTAATCTGTTATTGTGCCTAATTTATACATTAAACTTTATCATAGATAAGTATGTGTAGGAAAAAAACAGTATTTGCAGGGTTTGGTACTCTCTGCAATTTCAGGCATCCACTGTGGAGAGGGGTCCTGGAATGTATTCTCTGTAGGTAAGAGGGGGACTACTGTATACATAAATCAGAAAAAAATGATTATGTTGGCTAACTGGCCTTGAAGAGAGTGTATATATTCTAACCTTGTTAGACTGAAATGATTTAGAACAATTGTAACCAAGAAATCTTGGGATTTTCTTGTGAACTCAATAGAAGAAAGCTTGAAAGCTCAGACACACATCAGAGTAGGTTTCAAAGATCTTTATTCTTCTTTTAATTTCCCAACTCAGAAACTATATGTGAATTTCAATGAACTGTATGATTTTAAATTCCTTAACAAAGCACTGTAGGTGCGACACATTTTAAACTCTTTCTACCAGCATTCTCCATTAATTTTCCTATGTAATTTACTTAGTTTTGCTAATCCCCAGTTTACTCATCTATTAAATAGAAGTTAAAATTTCTTTTGCACATAGTAGTTAAAAAGGGTTAGTAAAGAAGTCTGACACTTAGCTAATTGTGAATGACAAATTTAGTCATTCCAAAATTTTAAAAACTCATATAAAATTACTATCTTATTTGATCACATCATTTTAAGTAGAACCTCATGTCTATACCCAGAAATCTCCTGTGTTTAAAACCAATACATTATCATTATGGTAACTTAAAATAAGGAAAACCATTTCTTTTAAAAACATTAAATATGAGGAGAGACCCCCCAAAATGTAATTTATTTATAAAATAGTGTGTATTTATTCTTATATGTTTAAACTTCAGTCACCTTCAGAGTACTCTCCATTTGATACTATACACCCAATCGAGACACTTTTTCCACTGCTCAAAACACTTTTTGGACTCACCGATTTTGATAACTTTTAGTTCTTCTGCTGTTTTCATTTTACCTCTTCCACATCGGCAAAGTGGTTCTCTTTGAGGATTTTATTCACTCAGAGAAACAAAAGTAAAGTCACTCAGGGCAAGATTGGGTGCATAGGGGGGATTGGACACGGTTGCCATGCTGTTTTTGGTCAATCAGTGTGGTGTGGACATGTGTGTTGTCATGCCATGAGTGTAAATCGCCCTTCATAAAACAAGCAAACACGCTGAAAGTCTCCCAGAAAATTCACTGAAGCCTAGCACAGCCTGGCACAACAGGCCAGCTGGTACACTGATGCAGATGTGTTCCTAGAACACCCACCTAGCAGGGGAAACTGTGTGTATTACAAGGGGCCCGCCCTCCAGAAGATAATTCCATTTTTTGGAGGGGGAGGTCTCCCTTATAAGTACATTACTGATGAGTAAAATGAAATATTCAATGCACAATATTAAGAATTCTTTCACAATTGAAAGAGGTTATGTTAGTAGAAATGACAATGAGGATAAGATGAATCTTTCTTCGTACAGACATGAACTAAATCAAAGAGTATTATATTCGTCCCTGGAATTTGTTCAAAAGAAAACAATTAAAATTATTTCAGTTACTTTTATCCCCAGCTTCTAGTATTTATTTTTCAAAAATACTTTAACTTTCTCAAGAAAATGTATTTTAATATTTCCTGACAAAGTATGAATACAACATTCTTGAATTCTCAATTACACACTAAAACACATAGCTCAGGAAGATAAGAATTCTAACTTCTCCAAGTGATTGATTGATATATATCAATCATTTAAAATCTATTTATTTTACTGTGTAAAATTTATGAGTCATGGGGATGTCAGGATAGCTCAAAAGGTTGAGTGCTTGCCTTGCAACCCTGAGGTCTGGGGTTTGAATCCCAGCCCTGGCCCATATGCAGAACTATGCAGCAACTGATAACTGCAGATCTTGGTGGTGAAGGTTCTCACCTCCCATGTGGGAGGCCTCCAGTTCATTTCCTGTACCACGTGGCCACATCCACCTGTGTGGAATGAAACTATGTCACAACTAATGATGTACAACTATGGAGACTGTTCTGGGCCCTCCCCACTTCTCTCTCTCTCTCGCTCTCACACACCTTTACTCAAACAATAAAATAAAGCTTTTAGAAAATTATAGATCAAGAGAAATAATTTAAACAATAAGATGGGGGTATAAAAATATTTCTTGATGATTCATTTAAATTCTACTCTTTTAGAGTAATTAATTTTCATTCCTTTTATGCTCACTTGACCTATACTAGGGGAATCTTTGCAGACAAATTTCTTTGATTTGGAATTTTGAGAAGTAGAAAACTTAGCTATACTGTTCCAATCTATTGATGGAATATAATAGTAAAATGACATTTTTAGAAAAAATGTTTTTAATAATTAAGTAAAATATATTTTTTCTGTTAATTTTTATTACTAAAATACAACTTGTTTTTCATTTTAATAAATGTGTATAGAGGTAGAGGAAGTAAGAAGCTCAGGTAATCTTTTATACCTCTCTCTCCCTTCTCATACCATATCACCCGCCAGATGTAAGTACTGTAAACATTTTGGTACTAATCCTTCTTAGATATTTTTCTATGCATACACACAATACTTCAAAAAATACAAAAGGAGATCATGACACACCTTCATTTTTTTTAAGAAAGTTTTTAATTAATGTATGCATACCTACAAAAAAGTACACAAGTCAAAATTGTAAAACTTCATGATTTTGTACACAGTGACAACACTGGTAATTTAGCATCAAGATCAAGAACGAGAACATCACCAAGAATTCTAGATGCCTTCCTCAATCCCTTTACTTCACTCTCCTTCATACTGTAGGATATCCACTGTTCTCCTGATCTGAATTTTTTTTTTTTAATTTTTTAATTTATTTTTAATTGTGTTTTTTTTTTTTGACAGAGAAAGAGAGAGAGAGAGAGATACAGAGACAGAGAACTGAACTGGGGGAGCTCCCAGTTCAGCACATGGTTCCGCACAGGCCGGGGATTCGATCCTCAGTCCCCGGCAATGCAAAGTGAGCACTTAACCCACTGAGCAATCCCGGCTTCCCCTCCTGATCTGAATTTTAAAACCAATGTTTAGTTTTGCCTGTTTTTGAAATTTCTATAAGTGGAACTGCATTACACACACACACACACACACACACACACACACACACACACATTTCTGTTTGGCTTCTTTCACTCAGAACTGTTTATAAGATACTTTCAGTGGTATACTAGTAAATCAGCTCTGCCAAGGAGGGAAAAAGCCCTGATAGGCAGTGTTTCCTGATTTCCACGATGCAAATACATCTACTGTGGCAGATTTCAAGCTAACACGCGATGTAATGGAATGTGCAGTTGGAAAGAAGTATCCATAATGGCCCCTAGTAAACTGGTCGTAGCAGGCTTCCATACACCACTAGACCATATTTTTCATGTAGCAATAGCTCATTCATCCTCAATGTTATATACTAATTGTACAAATATGCCAAAATTTATTTATCCATTCTCCTCTTGACAGACATCTAGATTTTTTCCAATTTTTGGCTATTGGAAGTGATGCTTCTATGTTGATTCTTGTGCGTATCTCTTGGAAATCATATGTATTTATTTCTGTGGGCATTTATGTAGAAGTTACAGGTATGTTTATGCTCAGCTTTAGTAAACAGGGATACATTTTATAGACCACTCTTACTAGCAGTATTATGTGAAATTCCAACTCCTCCACATCCTTGTCAACTGAACTGTGTTTCCCTGATAGCTAATGAAAGAGTGACTTTTCCTGTTTGTTACCCATTTATACTTCTATTGTTTTAGAGTTACTGTCCAAGTGATTTGTCCAATTTTTAATTGAGTATTTTGCTTTTCTCTTTGTTTTGTAGAAAATTTTATATACGTTTATGCCTAAAATTTTTTAATTTGTTTATTTTACCCACTAATGCAGCCTTTTATATCAGTACACAAGTTATCTTCTTTATTGTTTTACTAGCTTTAGTATAGAATATTTTAAAGTATATATGTGAAAAGTGAAATTTTCATTTTTAGACTGACCACAAATTCTTATGCATTATCTGGTTGATATAAGAATTTAATATATTGGATCTAGCTGAAATCTGTCCTGGAAGGTAGCAGCAGAAATTTTGTCCTGAATAAACATTTAAAAGGCAAGAGTGGCCCTTAGAGAACTTGAAAACTGAGAAGGCCTTCTCCAGACAGAAAGAACATTTTTATTCCACACAAAGCAGAATAATCCTAGAATGTTAGTGATTTTAGTGTGCTAAGAAGCGAAGTGAGTGTGATTTGTAAGGGGCAAAGTGAAAACCATTGAGAACTCAGCCAGAAGATGAGTGAGAAAAAATATTGGCAAAGGTCACAGTTTTGAAGTTCCCTAGTGGGAATTCTGAGAAAATATATATGATTAAGACATAAACTGAAAGAAATTAAGTTAATATGAGTCTAAAGAAATATTTTTGTCAAAGTTTTGAGAAAATATGAGAAACAGTCAACCGAAATTTTCATTAAAATGCGTTTTCCTTGGGGGATGTGGGAGTATGGATTAGAGGCATTTTTATTGTTTATTTAAAGCTAGAAACTAATAACTAGACTCTCTAGAGGGGGGTTGTTATTGTTTGTTTGTTTGTTTGTTTTTAAAATAATTAAACCCCATAAACTATAGGTTGGAATGCCTCTGCTTTTGATGGAAACCTACACTTTTGTCACATTTTTTTCTATTTGGTAGGAACAGATGTTTTATATTATAGATCTGGATAACTATCATAGCTATAAAGTTTCCCTTGAGTCCTCAGCTAAAATTCCTTTTAGCTCAGAACAGTTGGCATACCACAGAAACACATCTTGGGATGACTTGTTCCGGATCCCCACACCAGCTAGGACAGCTTTGTGGGAGAAAGACCTCCTCACCCTTCAGAAGTTGCAGGAAAATCACGCTGATCCTCAGATTGGCCTATCTGCTTAGGAGTCTAACATAATCAGAGGAAGTGATCTGATACAGGCTTTATAACTGAGTTCATTGTTTCTTGACCTTGCTGGTGAGTAACTTGATCTGTTCTTCTGTTCCAGGTCTTTTTCACAGCAGGTATGTCAATGGAGAGAAAAGAGTTGTGAGAGAAGGATGACAGGACCTCATAGTGAGGGTTTCAAAGTGACTTTCTGAAAAATTATACCAACCTGTCAAAACACATTTGATAGTTAAATTTAGACTAGAAGGTTTTTCTGTCTTTTTGTTTCAGTTTTTTAGAAGTTTCCCTTTAAAAAATTATTTTAGTACAGATTAGATAAAAAATAAAATAAAAAACTCCAACTTTTTCTTAGCTGAACTGACAGAACAAGGAATGTTTTCAGACGTCGGACCTAATAATAAGGGAACAACTTAATCCTAAGGTGGCAAAACTGTGGGGCAGGCCCTCTTTGGAAAGCCCAGTAAGGAGAAAGTTGCTATGAAGTGGAAACCAGCAGTTGCTTTGCAAAATAATCCTTACCCACTTCCCGTAAACAAAAAGACTTAGTTCTTGGAAAGTTCTAAGGATATTTCAGCTACTGCTAATCAGGAAGGAACAGATTTAGTTTCTCTCTGCAGGGACAAAGTGAGAGTTGCAACATAGTTCGTTTTCCAGAAGACAGCGGTTCCTGCCATGGACTGCTGAGATATCCTTTCATAGCTCAGCTTCTGCTTAGAGTGCTCATTCCTGTCTCATATGTGCTCTTCTTCCTGTTTCTCAGGGAAGCTGCTCAACCCATCTGTGTTTCTATCTGGATATTTGGCACTTACTCTCTTATTATCATGTATTAATAATATAATATTCTACTGGATCTTGCTATTTAATGGAAAGCACACTAGACCTGGAATCTCCCATGTTTCTGGGACTATGATAAATACTTTACATGGACTGTTGAAAATAAATCAAATATTAAGTGAGCAACAAACTATGATGGTAGATGTAGATGATAACATTTGTTTGGTTACAGAACAAAACATACAATAAAATTATTTATAGTGTCCGTGCAATCATTAGTGTACTTTGTGTTTTGGCATAAGTGTGGAGTGTTTCAGACAAATGTAGTTCTTACAGTCAAGCTAAGTAAATCAATAGAAGAGAAGCCTGCCTTTATTACAATTGTTTGTTTGTTTGTTTGTTTGTTTTGTTAAACTGAGGCAACTGGATGTCTTACTTCCACTAAAAAGCTGTACCCTCAGCCTGGGCATGGTGAGACCAGCATATTTACCATATTAGACATGTAACACAGTGTGCACGCCCTTCATTCAGATGCCCCAGGGAACATGGTGCTATCTAATGGGGTACGAATCTGAGATTCTTAAAAGGGCATTTTTTAATGTTTCTTTTTAACCTCCCTTCAACGGAATAGAATTGAGGTCATAAAGATTCTTTTTCTTCCACATTTTTATTAGACTTTACATAAAGAGAGAGTAAGTTATTGACAGAAAGATCCCTTTTTGGACTTTGTCATCCTAGATAAACTCTATCATTCAATTAAAACTCTGCACATAAGAAAATAATTTGGATTGACAAGCAAGTGGTATAGATGTTTGTTCTAGCTCATATTTCAACAAGTAGTACACTGTTATTATTATTATTGCTTACTTTGGGTTTGTACATTCTGGCTACTGAGCTTTTGAGAGCAAGAATAAGATAGGGTTGTCACAGCCCCATATGTGGAGGAGGTCTTAACTCAGGGACAACTGTGACTCAGAATGATGTCTCTGACTCCACAGCTGTTTTTTTCCCCCCACAAAAGAAGACTGTCCTCCAAGATGGAGAGTCAGAAGATAGGTTGCAGGTAGATTTTAGAATACTTTATCTACTTCATTAAAGACTGTGAAGTTTAGTTCTAGTAACCAAAGGTAGAAATAAAACTTCTATGAAGTAGTGACATGATCATGCGTGAGGACTCTCCAGAAAGTATCCAGCCATGCAACCATTCTTATTATATTGGTGAAAGCTGGATTTTTTACAGACAGCCCTCATATATGCTAAAACATTGAAGTGGGAAGAATTTTGAGGAAATAGAATTCCTTAGCACTTACTAAAGGGAAGGTCTGGATGAGAAATATATTAGGATGGCTTAGTGTGCATAAGAAGCATCCAAAAAGCCTTTTAATGATTCCTATTTCCAGGCATTACCCCAGGGATTGCTAATGTGAGGAGGCTTGAGACAATATTCTGTTCAGCCTAGCCAAAGCCTTAGGGAGGCAGTGCGATCCAAACTTCCTTCTTCACAGTAAACTTCTGGCTTGCAGGGACCAGAATTCATTCATCTTTTCATTCTCTGTCCCCCAGGACCCAAGATGGTACCCATAATAAGCATGTGGATGAATTGAATGGAACCATCAGAATGAAAGACTCTTGACAAAGAAGAATCATTAGGATTGTGTGAACTGAAAAAAAGAATAAGTTCAAGAAAATACAATTTTCAAGTCTGAGAGAGAGAACATGTGAGATCTGGGGATAGTAACACCTGAGCAACAACAACAAAAAAGATTAAAATAAAATCCCTACCAGTTTCGCGTGATCTGCTTCTTAGGGTGCATGATTAAGTTCCTAGCAAGACTTTTGGATACTTTCCCTCCACAGACTGTGAAAGCACTTTGAAGAGACTGTCACCCACAGGAGACAATATAAAGCACCAAGTTGATTGGAGTCTCCTGCTCTGGAAACATGAGGGCACCATTCTTTTTGCTGAATGCCATAGAGAGGAAACCAAGGCTAGTGTTTCCATTGAAATAGCAGGAAGATATAGGTGGGGGAGGCACAATACGGTTTTCGCAGTTAGAAATGCTAGAACACAGGGCTGTGAATGCCCTTCTCTAAACTATGCTGGATGCCAATAGATATGAATGAGGTGAAAACTATTAAAATGAATGGCAGGCTAAAATAATGCTGGGTCTTCATTTAGTCCTCATTAATTGACCTGAGTATAGTTGACATTCCAATACATATCTGTTGAAAGAAAAATAACAATAGCCAACTTAGGAAATATGTGCTCTCAGTGGTTGCTGGTATAGTTAGTTACCCATTCCTCTTTTGTCACTGGATCTAGATGTAGAGACTTCTTCCTAGTTGACACTCCAAGTCACTTTCCCTCTGTTCTCTTCAAAAGTCCCCCAACTTAATGCTCATATCATTGTATTATATTATATTATATTATATTATATTATTTATTCTTCTCTATGGCTTCCAGATTTTATTGTGTGTATATATTAATGTCAGGCTCTACAACACTTCTGCCATAAATCTTGATTAATATTTCCAAGTATTGACCTGTTTTTCAGAGAACTTCCTTTCTCCTTCAGCTACCCCAGTCTGTGGTTGTGCCCTAGAAAGATTAGTAGATCACTCCCTTTGACCTGCTAACATATTGACTAACCTGTCCTATCTATATGTGTATATTATCTCTTCCATGTTACTACAGATGAAATGGCTGTGATCCTATCTGGTCTCATTCTCTTTCACTTTAGCAATGAAACTATTTCTCTTCCTTAAATAATACTTTTTCTGCCTCGAGCAAATAATTTCCATAGTCATGCAAACATACTGTAATAACTTCATTTAAAAAAACCAACTCTTTCTTTAAAATAGCATCCAACTACCACATCAGTTTCTCCTTCCCTTGAAAAGGGTTACATCAAAATTCCTTGAAAGAGATTTCTTTTTTTTCTTAAAGATTTATTTTATTGTTTTTGACAGAGACAGAGAGAGACAGAGAGAAGGGGGAGGGCCCAGAGCAGTCTCC
>PVKE010026174.1:0-22502 GCA_004027555.1 Craseonycteris thonglongyai
AACTAAATAACAATCATTCTTATTACACTAAAAGGTTTAGGAATGCAGAAAGATTAAGTGATTTTCCCAAGGCCACATTTTGAGAGTCAGAATTTTCAAAGACTATGTACCATCCATTTTACTCATCTCTGCCTGTCTAGCAAAGTGTAGACCATCTCCTTTTAGGCCAGAGGTAAGTAGAATTTCCTATAAAGGGTAAGACAAGTATTCCTGTTACACACACACATACATTTTTATTTTAGGCTTTGGGGGCCACACAGTCTCTGTTAAAACTCCTCAACTCTGTGGTTGTAGGGCAAAAGAAGCCATAATTAAGGTGCTATTAGAATGGCCATGTTCCACTAAAATACAGAAATTCAAATTTCATATGATTTCCATGTCACAAGTGCATTTTTTTTTTTTTCAACCACGTAAAAATGTTAAAACCATTCTTAGTCATGGACCATACAAAAACAAGCGATGGCCTCCTCTGGCTTGTAGAAAGCAGTATGCTAACCTCTGTTTTAGGTTTACTGATTAAAGCACTCTGCTAATGAAGCCAAGGTTAAATGTCTTATCTCCATATGAGATAGTTTGCTTTATGCTGTGAAAGATCCTGTTTTGTTGGCAACAAGCTACTTTTCTACCACTGGCCAAGTATCTTATAAATGTATAGGAAACAACAAGGACAAAGATGGCTCAGTGCAATCCAGGCAATATTAAGAAAAACAATATATATGTCCCTCTCACAAATGTTAGTAACTTTAAGCACATTTCTTTTACAGTCTAGGCAAGATTTTCTAAAAATATATTCATTGTAAGTTTGGGATTCTAAGAATGCCTCGTGGAAGATGGCACTTGTACTTTTCATGTTATTTAATAATATATTGTAGAGGCACTCGGTAAATATTACAGCAGTCCATGTTCAGGATTTATTACATTAAGACCTCTGGGTTTAGCTCAGTATTACCCTGTACTTAATTATTTAGATCTCTGATTTACTCACTTCATCATTTATCCCTTTATTCAATGAATATTACTTATCTACCTTATGTCCAGCCTCATGGTGGGTGATAGGAATTTGAAGCTGAAAACTAAAGTCTTTGTCTCAAGGAACCCACAGTTTGGAGAATAACACAAATACACAGAACTATCCCTAAAGCAGAATATACTAAATGCCATGGTACAGATGTGTTTCCAGGTGCTGTGGGAACACAGAGAAGGATTTTACTGTGTAAACCTTTGGAATAGAGGATAAGAGTACATCAAAGAATGTTATTGAAGGAGTTGAGATAACCAAATCTGGAAGGCACATACAACCATGATGCTTCTGTCTATGAGTGAGAACAATACTAACTCTAAATTGTTACATAGGCGACAAAGGCAAAGAGAAAAATAGAGAATAGCCACACAACTGTATCTGTCAAATCTCTTCCAGCATTGTCAAATTTGATCATAACTATCAAATAGGTACATGTAAATCACACATACCTTCCCACTTAGAGCACATTTTAGACTCAAAATTTCATGAGAAACAAACATTGGGTAATGAAATAAAATTAGGCACATTTTAAATGGTTTGAAAAATAACATAAGGGTATATATTTGTTTTGTTTTGTTTTGTTTTTTTTACTAAATTTAAGACTCATAAATCCAAATATTTTGAAAAAGTAGAATGCACTCTCACCTGAAGGACTTTCCTAATTCTTTTTAGATTGTGTATCAAGAGCAGGTTTTTCTCTTTGGAAACGCGGCCTAACTGGTCATCCAGTTGTATTAACAAGTTTTGAAGAAGAATTGTTGCCATGGTTTCATTGTTAGAAGCCGCCTCCCTAAAAAAAAAAAAAGTGTTATTACACTAAGAAGGAAACTACTTAGTAAAATGTCTACATTTTAACCACACGGATTTTAAAATAATACATCTATTCCACAGTACTAAGCATGTAAAGTTTTTTTAATCGTATACATAAAAATATACTCAACATCACCAATCATTAGGAAAACTCAAATCAAACACAAGGAGATAGTACTTCACATCTATTAGGATGTAATTATGGAAAATACAAAATAAGTATTGACATGTGGCGAAACTGGGTTTCTTGTGCATTGCTGGTAGGAAACAAAAGTTGTACAGCAACTGTGGAAAACAGGATGGAGATTCCTCAAAATATAAACACAGAATTATATACAGAAATTTCACTTCTAGGTAGATACCCAGAAGAATTGAAAACAGAAACCTGAACAGATATTTGTACACCAATGTTCATAGCAGCTTTATTCACAATAGCCAAAAGGTGGAAATAGCTCAAATGTCTATCAGTGGATAAATGCAAACAAAATGTAATATATATGTGTGTGTGTGTGTGTGTGTATATATATACACACACACACACACACACACACACACACACACACACATATATATATATACCATACAATAGAATAAATAGAATATTTTTCAGCCTTGAAAATGTAGGAATGTGGTATATATGAGGGCTGTCTGGAAAAAAAAATCTATCCATACATGCCTGTATTTTGGTAAGGGGGAGGAGGGTGGGAGAGGAGGGAGAGAGAAGTAAATATATGATGATGAAAAGCTGACTGGGTGGTAAACACATACCGTAACACATCGACAAAGTGCTGTAGAATTGTACACCTGGAACCTATGTAATTTTTACTAACCAATGTTACCCTAATAAATTTAACCATTTTAAAAATCCTCTGTTTTTCATATTGCATGACTGGATACTTCCCAGACAGCTTCTCTGTGTGTGTGTGTACACACACACACATACATATACACACATACAATAGAATGAACAGAGTTATTCAGTCTTAAAAAGAAAGAAATTCTGATACATGCTAGTTTATATGAATGAATCTTGAAACATATATGCTAAGTCACTAAAGGGCAAATATTGTGTGCTTACACTTATATGAAGTACCTAGAGTAGTCAAATTCACAGAGACAGAAAATAGAATGGTGGTTACCAGGGGTTAGGATGGAGAGAATGAGAAGTTTTAATGAGCACAAAGTTTCAATTTGGAAAGATGAAAAAGTTCTGGAGGTGGATGGTGGTGATGGTGGCACAAGAATATGAATATACTTAATGGCACTAAGCTGTATGCTTATAAATGGTTAAAATGGTACATTTTATATTAGTATATTTTACCACAATAAAAAGGTAGATGACTTGTCTAAAGCAAAAAAAAAAATTGTTTTTTCTAATTGTACAAGGTAAATAGAGCTTTAGAGAATGTTTGCAAAATATACTAACAGAAAACATTTATTTACATTGATAATGTAATAGAGAATTTATATAAATAATAGTTTTACTTCTTGGATTTTATATACAATGGGTTTTTATTATTTAGAAAATTGTTGGGGTTTAGTCTTAAAGAAAAATAAAGCTCTAGCACCACTAAGTTTTCATATACAATGAATGAAATCAGAAAGGACAATGATTCTCCCGCTTTGAAAAAGCTTTTCAAATCTTGAAGAAGTTTATTATATGGAAAGAATGCACCTATTGAGTCAAAAGTGTAGCAAAGAATAAATCCATGTGAACAGAGCATAAAGCATTTGTGTATCTACCTCTAGGAAAAATGAAATAATATTTGATCCTACCAGTCCTGATTTTCAATCCACTGGGCCAACAGATGTCGAATTTCCATAGGAAAGTTGTCATCATAGAATTGATCTACTTGCTCCAAAAATTTGATTTCTAACTGTTGGACTTGATTCCACTGAGACATGCTATAAAAAAGGGGGGAGGGGGTAAACTTAGAGTTTAAAAGTAATGTTAATAACTGTGATTATTCTTTAGATTTCAAAAAAGACAATGTTGTCCATTAGTTAAATAACGTCAGAAAAATTACTTTTCTTTCATAGTCATTCAAGTAAAACAGAAAAGAGAAAATACTTTCAAGGCAAAGATAAAGCAATTCTACACCTTTCCATAAGTCATCCCTAATAAAGGAAACAGAATATTCCCTCTGCCCCAAATCACCCCTTTCTTTGTTCTAATAGGAACTCCTTTCACTCATCCTCACACCCCTGTCCCCACACCTCATCCCCATTAGTCTACAACACAAATTTGTATCTCAACAAGCGTCTCCCCTCACTATGAGCAATTTAAAGGCAAAGAGCATACCAGCTACACCTCCTAAGATCTTAAAACTTTATATGTGAGGAATCTCCAATAAAAGCTTTTCTTTATATGAAATCGCCCAATCCTTATTCTTCATTTCAGATTTGTCTGACTTATGATGTCAGTCTTATGTTTTTGGAGTTCTAGTCTAATTCAGGCTTAGCTTTATGAAGTTTCATGCATGCATATTTTGTGGGCTCTAATTCTTTCAGTTCAAAATATCTCTGAACCAATATATATTTTTGTTTCTCTTTGTGATGATCCACTACAGCTGGGCAAACTTTTGAGGTCTACTTTTAATGAGTCTCTGATGTACGTCTGACAGTGGTTAAATCCTCAAGTTATTTGAGGAAGAAACCACACATGATACGTACTTGGCAGCCTGTCATAATACAAAAGTATGTTATGTGTTTCCCTGACATAACCCCACTTTGGCCAATTTAGAAGCTTTAGACGTATTTCCTAACTTGGGAAATAATACAAGATCTCCTTGAAGTTACATAATTTTACTGATTCAAAGTCAAATTTTTCATTGTTTTTTCAGCAATTCTAGGTTAAAGAAAACAATTTTATATGACTAATCACCATAGTATTTCAACCTATCCTGCAGGTAAGTTAAGGTTTCTTTTTGCCTATGGAACATCATAATAAATTTCATATATTCAGATTTTAAGTGAGATCATTTTGTGGACCCTTTCCCTGACCTAAATGCACAGAAGCAAATTATTGCCAATGTATTGCTAAAAGAAAGCAACAGGGAAAAGGAATGTCTTATTTGCATATCACTTTATATTTATGAAGAGCTTTGCACATGACAATTCTAGGTACAGTGCAAGTGCTCAATAAGTGCTTATTAAATAAGTGGTACTCCTGATGCTGTGAATAGGGCAGGTGGATAGTACTATCTCAACTTTAAAAATGAAAAAAGTCTGAGGGTCAGAAGTAACTCCTGCCCATGAGGCACAGCTTTAAGAACTGACTTGAGGTCTCCCAATACCAGACTCATCTTTCTTTCCAGATGCTGTGTATATATATCTTCCACATAAAATTGGAACATTTGTTCCCATGCTACTATTGACATTATCCTGCTATAGCCCATCAATTTATTCTAGTTAATGACAAGAGAGAACATGGAAATAGCATTACAATTGTAATCGCTACTATTGTTAAATCTTGCTATGATTTGGATACAAATCTGTTTTCTAACAAAGAATTAAGTCGACTGAACCTATCCTAAAGATAGACCACTCTTAGGACCCAAGTTCAACTTCCAGAGAGCTGAACTCAGGCTGAAAAAAAAGGAAGGATGAAGTATATAGTCTCTAGGACATTATTCTTTGTTGCAGCCTCTAGAAATGCCTTCAGACATCCCTCAGTATATTTCTTTTGGAAACTGAGTGCCTGTCTATTCTCTTTGAATGCCTGGCCCTAGAATGCATATATATAGGCATCGTCCCACTGGGGGACAGCCAATGATGCTTTGTTGGCTCTGTGACCCAGAGGTTGCAAAGGAAATGACCTGCCCCGAAGTACCACTTGCTCTCATGAAAGCCACAATCACTGGTGGGCTTTTTTTTTTTTTTTTTTCCTGAAGTCCAGCCACGCAGTTCAGTGTCAGACACCATTACTCAGAGAAGCCCACTAAGAAAGGCAAGAGAGGCTCACTGTTCAGCACTTGGCGAGGACACACCTCCACAGCAGCTATAGCTAACTTCCCCGCGGCGCTGCGCCCGCCAAAATCGCCGCTGAGAGCCCTGCGCCTGAGAACATCATTGAATCACGGAGTTGGACGCTTCTTTTCAAAATAACACCCACCCTCAGACAAGTTAAAATAAAGTAACTTTCAAAACACCAAGTGAACAGCAGAGCCTCGGCAGCATCCTGCACAAGCATTTCCTGGCCCGGGCTTCTCTGAAAAAGCAGCATGAAGAAGGTGTGGCGTGCTTACTTACCTGGCTGTCTCAGCCTAGGTCCCAGGCGGTGCTCAAGTCCAAAGGCAGAATCACCTTTCACAGTGCTCGGGACAAAGCCTCTGACGCCATCGTCAGTAGAAGATTTGCATTTCTCCTCCCACTTGAGGCTTTCCTGTGCGTCAGTGTTAGCGTCTCTGGGACTTTACTCAGGTCGGTTCCCACCCACTCTCTATTCTAGAAATGCTGAAGCACAGGAACAGGCTGAAGCCCCTTTGCAGGGGGCCCTCTCCTCTCAACCCCACCAGTCACCTGCAATTGCAGGTGGCCTGGGGGGGGGGGGTTTGGGGGTTGGGGGTTGGGGGTTAGGAGGACGTGGATGGGTGGGGACTGAGCACATGCATTTTCATTAGTAGTTTACCCGAACAATCTGAGACCCCCTGCACATTTACTTGCCTGGAGCTAAATTCCTGGCTTCCCCTTTCAAACAGCACTTATCTAAGTGAGCCCGGCCCTGGGATGGTAGGGGTGGGTGGCCAGGATCAAAGCACCAAGTACATAGACCTCATTGTGCAGGGTCTGCTCCCTAGGAAGACAGCCTCACCCAAAAGTTTGGGCAGCTCCCGTGGAGGCTACTGAAACCCGCCCCTACTGGCCTAGTAGTCTCCTTCCCTCCCCAGTAGCCTGTTCCTGGTTGCCTTGGTATGCTTTTCTCCCTTTGTGACATGGGCCTGTTCTAGAATCACAAAGCTGGAGGGAGCCTTGGTTTCCTCTGGTTCTAGCTGATTCTACGGAGGCCCAGAGAAGTAACCAGAAGTACTCAATGAGTTAGCTGCAGAACCTGGATAAGAGTCCAGATGTTTCAACTCCCTCCTTAGTGGTCTTTTCATCTCTTCAGAGCTAGATTTTTAACCCCCTGGCACACAGCAAGAGTTCCCTAAATGTTCATAAAAATAAAGACAAAAATCAAGGGAGAGAGACTGAAAGAGGAAGAAAGAATGATGCAATCTGCTTATGCACATACCCAGAGCAATACTGTACAGCAAGGTAAAAGGCCCACTTCATCACTTGCCCTGACCAGCCCTCACACACCCACTGCCTCAGGATATTCTGCTCTCCCAAGTCACATTGTTATCATGTGCTTAAAGGTACCACCCCTCTCCCTCCTCAGAAAAATAAGTCTGTCAACCGCAAAGCCACACTCTAAATATCACTCCAAATTCACTGGTCAGGTAGGCCTGGTCCCGGCTGCTCTCCCACTGGGCATTTTCCAGGAGCTTGGGTTGTTGGGTGCCTATTTGGAGAAAGTGCTTAATTCAGACTATTCCATAAGCTGGGGTGGGGGTTGGGGGCGGGGGCATTTTCTTCTGAGGAAGTGGTCAACTGCCTATAGAAAAAAGACTACTTTATTGGTAGCAGAGTTCTGTACAATTTGGTCCCAACCTATTCAGGAAACTTCTGTTCCCTGCGGGAGCCCACTATCTAACTCAGACCAGCCTCCTCTGCTCCCTCGATGAACCTCTCACATTTAGGTTTTGATGTTCCCTTCAGCTGCAATTTCCTGCCCTAACTTGTCTACTTATCAAACACTTATCCTTCTCGGGGGAGATTTTATTGAGGCCTCCAACCATAGCAACTTCTCCCTGCTCTGAATTCTCATCACACCTCTCATCCAAACTAGCACTGTTTAAGAGAAATAAAACACACACCATATATATTTGAGGTTTTCAGTAGCCACATTAAAAATGGTAAAAAGAAAAAGGTGAAATTAATTTTAATACTATAAATAACCCAATAGTTGCAGAACATATGACCAATTCAGTTTATATATCAATATAAAAAGTTATTAACAAGATACATTCTTTATTTCATACTAAATTCCTGAAGTTTACTGCTGTGTTTGGCACTTTCAGGACATCTCAGTTTGGAGCAGCCACCTTTCAAATGCTCAATAGCCACATGTGGCTAGTGGCTACCCTATTGGACGGCACTGATCTAGGCCACTCAGTTAGCACTTTTCACTCCCTGCCTTGTTGTTAATCCTACTGGTTTTGCGTGTCTTTATCATCATTGTATTCAACTGTTGAGTGTCTGCTATATAAAGCAGAGAGTTTGTTCCCTTCTTCCTTTTAAGAATTTCACCTTGGGACTCCCCCAGCAGTTCTATAACTGTTTGGTTTCGTGATACCTTTAAACTCTTAGAAACTGTTGACAACCCCAAAGAATTTTTGTATGCTACTATTCTGTATTAAATTTTTGTTTACTGTATTAAAAATTAAATACAAGAAAAAATTAAAATATTGATTCATTTAATATAATAAATCCACTATGTATGTACACATATTTTTATGAAAAGTGCATGTATTTTCCAACACGAAAAAATTATAGAGTGGCATTGATTTACATTTTTGAAAATCTCTTAATGTCTGGCTTGAGAAAAGACAGCTGTATTCTTATATCTGCTTTTGCATTGGATCTGTCACAAAATATTGCTTTGTTTGAAGTACTTGAAGAAAATCTGGATTCACATAGAAATGTGATTGGAAAGGGAAGAGCATTTTAATAGCCTTTTCAGATATTGTAGCTATCTTTTGATGCCACACCATAATTCAACAAGTGGTAGTTTCTTAAGTATTATACTTGCCGTGTGGAATGTGAAACCATATCAACAAATTAACAGAGACAGTCCTGTTACCAAATCCATTGGTGTATCTGGCATCTTGAATGAAACTGTTACACACATGATCTTGTAATATCGCACATGGGTCATTTGGAAACTACTGGTCCACTGAATTATGCAGCTCTTACAAATGCTGATACATTCCATCATGCAATATCAGAAAATCACATCAATTAATATCATCACTGTTCTTATTAGAAAAGTATTTTAAGTATGGGGAAGCTGTTAAGCTCATAGTAAGGACACAAGTTTTTCCAATTCTAATTTTCATTAGAAAACTCCAAATTTATTATTGGGCACAGATATTACTGATTATTTCCCTTGATGTGACAGGTTTGTTTTGTTTATTTTCAGGACAATGTGTTCTAAATACCCACGTCTGAATAACTATAGTTTGTCAGTCACT
Organism: Craseonycteris thonglongyai; assembly: GCA_004027555.1. Lineage (NCBI taxonomy): Eukaryota > Metazoa > Chordata > Mammalia > Chiroptera > Craseonycteridae > Craseonycteris > Craseonycteris thonglongyai. The sequence continues at coordinate 9,127 of PVKE010026174.1, forward strand.
GTTTCAAGTAAAAACAGTGTCCTGTGAAAAACAATGGCCAGTTTGGTGAGCAACTCAATCATACCAATGCCTTTCCTTTAGCCAATCATCATGCATTAATGAGTGTATTTTCCATTTATCACACAGAATGTTAAGGAGACAAATATTCAAGGTCTGAGATTTAATAATATTAATCTTCCTGCCTCATTAAAAACATTTCTAAGCCAAGTTGGCATTTTTAAGTGTGTGGTGGTGAGGAATACAATGGCTACTAGAATAAGTTAACATCACTGCCTTGGTTCATGCTACGGCACCAGCATTATCCACCATTGCTTTGGTACCATCAGTGCAAATGCCAACAGAATGAAAAGGAAAAAAAGTATTATTATAAAAATAATTTTAACTTTGTAGACTCACTTGAAGGGTCTTGTGATCAGTAGACAACACTTTCGAGATCTTTGTTTGACCCACCATATCCTATCCACCGAAATCAGTTTACCCGTGGGTATATATCACGAGGGATTCTCTACCCAAATGAACAATTCAATTCATGGTTAAAGCATCTGCCTTAACTCCTTTCTCCCTTCTTATTTCATGAACTAGGCCAGGCTTCCAAGAAAGGGTATCTCTATGTCCACTTAGCTTCTCTTTCTTAGAATCCAGTCTAAATAACTAGGTCTCCAGTTTCTTGACCATATACTGGCTTTGGCCTCATCAATGCCTCAAAGTCAAAAATAAAAAAATAAAATAAAATAAAAATTATAATAATAAAAGTTTTTAAATTTGAAAGAAAAAAAAAACAAAAACCAAAGCAAAACGAACAAAAACACCCCTATGTAAATTCCTAAACTCAAAGGCCACCACAGATTTTTCTCTCCCTTATAAGTGATCGCTCAATTGCCCAGGTTATAAATCTTTTATTTATTTATTTATTTTAATTTTTAATTTTATTAATTTTTTTTATTGTTTTTGAGAGAGAGAGAGAGAGAGAGAGAGAGAGAGAGAGAGAGAGAGATACAGAGACAGAGAGAGAACTGAACTAGGGGAACTCCCCAGTTCAGCATATGGGTTCGCACGGGCCAGGGCCGGGATTCGATCCTTGGTCCCCAGCACTGCAAAGTGAGCACTTAACCCACTGAGCCATCCCGGCTTCCCCCAGGTTATAAAGCTTATTCCTAATTTATTTTTTATTTCTTGTTGGGAGCCGGTCATGTGCTTGACAGGGAAGGCTCTCCAGGGGCTTTGATGGCAAGGCCTCGGCCCCCACAACCATTTCTTTTTTTTATTTTTTGCCTCATCTTGAGACAGAAATCTCAGGTTATATATTTGCTGAAAATAAATTCTAGTTCTGATTTTATCATTGTTAAGCTACCTAACTCTCTGAGCCCTGAACTTCACGTAAAAAAAAATGAGGTTATTATATTCTATATTAAATTTCTGGGACATTCAAAGATCTAGTTAGTATAAGGAGCTAGATAAGTGAAAATGCTCAATAATAGCTGTTATTAATAGATTAACAATAACCAGGGTATGAGGAACTTTAGAGGCCAGTAGGTTTATACTTCACCTTTCCTCCCCTCTCCCTCTCATTGTACAAATAGAATGTCAATCAGATATGAAAAGAGGTCAAGTGAAGTAAGCAGGTTCATACTTGTAAATTGGAGGCACAGAAGATTCAAGGTCAGTACTTCAGGCTGTGGTTTTTTCACTGTTCTAAGTAGAGCTCCTTGTTTTGGAGGTAGCAAGAGAGGAAGTAAAGAGGATACCACTTCCCCTCTAGCAGGTTGTAAATCAGCTCCACTTTCTCCCAATTCTAGTACAAAGCATATAAACATTTGTTGGTTTTCATTTTTGTGATAGCACCTTACCTGTCCTGTGCAAGCTTCCTTTTTTATGTGACCTGAGGCAGCTGGGTAGTTGGATGCTGGATAGACAGAACACGTACATACATAAAGATACATTGAACTCCGTGGTAGCATATGCTAGATTTAAATGAGTGATACAGCAAGGATTATTTGGAGCAAGACGGCCTGATATGGGTCTTACCAGCTCATCTGTGTGTAGTCCACAGGTCCATCAGAAAAGGAACAATGACTTGTATGAAGGTGTACTCTCAAGTTAGTTTTCTCAAACCCAGTTCCCAATGACAGTGCTCCCTCTACTGCCACTTCAGAAGCACTGCAATTCACAAATCAGGATTCTTTGCAATAATCGCAACTTTTCAGCTCAAACTCCATGCTAAACAAGGTGCTAAGAATTTCACATGCATTATTTTACCGAATCCTCACTACACACCATAAGAGTAAGCATCATTCTTATCTCCAGTTGACAGATTAGGAGACTAGGTTTAGTGAGGTTAGAGCACTTGGTCAACGTTAATCAGACAATAAGGGGCAGATTCAGGATTCAAACCCAGGACTGAGTGACTACAGAAACAATGTTTTAATCCATTCAACTTTACTAAAAACCTTATATGCTCTTATAAGAAAAGCAATACATTGCTCAGAGAGCTATGGAAGAAGTAAGTTTAAGAATCTAAATGCAAATTCCAAAATAGAGAGGCTCATTGCATAGTCTAATTCTCCAGCTTTCCCTTGGAGCATATGAAGAATTAGCCACACATTTAAAAGTCTCCAATGTATCATATCATGATGGTAGACACATTGCCAATAGGGTTCGAAAACATTTAGCAAATTATGTGGTAGTATAGCATCTTGTTTATACTGTACACAAGGTGATTGTTTCTAATGAACCACAAATTAGAAAGTAAGGTTTGACAGCAGGCTAGGATACTTGAATTGTAGATGCTAAAAAAAATAAAAATAAAAATCTGTTTGATCAGTAAAATAGCCCTTAACCACTCTATTCTCTTTTATGCATTTTTCATGTTATTTTCTCCTTCTGACTGAATATTTAAAGGGTCAGGACAATACGTTATTTTTCTTTGTATTTCATTGTTTAGCTCAGTGCCTGATATAGAGCAGGTATTCTAGAAATATTTACTGAACAGATGGTATAGGGGATGGAGAGCTCATTACCATCATTTTTACCAAGGTTGTCAGCACATTTGGTAATTATAATACGGTAACTCATATTAATACATTTGTAAAGAGTTATATAAATTTATATAATGATTTAATATACATTAATTCTATCTGAACATCAAGTTGAAAAGAGTAGAGAAAGTTATCTTTCCATTTCTTTTATCATTTTCTCTTTCAGATATTCTAAGGAGAAAAGTATCTTTGCTTAGGAAAAGATATTGGTTAAGCTATTTGAGAAAGTGAACTAGATAGCTAATGAACTCCATTTAAAGACATACTAAAAAGAAGTTGGGAGAGTGGAGCAGAGAGGAAAGAAAAGAAGAAAGGAAGGGAAAGGTGATTGATTCAAAGGGAGTTGAAAAAGGAGAGAGAATGGGAGAGAGAGAAGAAAATACGTCACAAAACTTGCCAAAAATAGCAGGTTGGTGAAAATTTTCTAGTGGGAGGGTCTAATAAACCATGCCTAATGATCTGTATCAAGTTATTTATTTAGTTATTTATTTGTCTCTGCTGTCTACCTCCTCTGTTCTCCAGGCTTCATGAATGAACAGTATGATTTTTGTTGTGAAGGCATTGAAGGAAATGAAAGAAATGAGTATTAAAAAGAAGTATGGTATACCTTTCTATTTATTTAAGTCTTTGATTTTCTTCATTAGTGCTTTTGTTACATTTATGCCAATTTTTTTTTTTTTGGTGAGATTATAAGTGGTATTTTTTTAATTTAAAATTGTAGTTGTTCTTTGAAATGAACTTCTATATACTGGCATTATATTCTGTGACCTTGATAAACTCCTCTATTACTTCCAGTAGCATTTTTTTTGTAGATTCTTTGTGATTATCTGCATATACAATTATATTATCTGTGAAAAAAGACTGTTTTATTTCTTCCTCTCCAGCCTATGTACTTTATTACACTAGCTAGGACTTCCAGTGCCATGCTGATAAGTGAAGACAGACAACATTCTTGCCTTGTCCCTCATCTTGGGAGGCAGTAGCCTCTCACCATAAAGTGTAATATTAGCTATAAGTTTTTTATACGTACCCTTTATTGGGTTAAGGAAGTTCACTTAGAATTCTCATTTGGGGATTTTTTTCTGTTGTTTTTTTTTTATTTTTAGAATGTTTATCCACTCTTCTCTAATGTTTCCCCCTACATTGTGGGGTCTACACACATGTACTAATCAGGACTCAGCTGCAGAATCCAGGGGATCCCTCTTTATTCTCCTTCCTGGTGTTCTGCCCTGTGAATGCTAGCCAGCTTGGCCTCCCCATAGCCTCAACTTTGCCTCCTTCTCACAGGGAGATTGCCAGGCTCTGCTTTAATTCCCTCTTTGTATACTTCATCCTGGACATTTTCTCCGGAAAATCAGTTGAAGCAATAATAAAGTGTGCCTCATTTCTTCACATCTCTCAAGGATTATTCTCTTGCACTGCCTGTCTGACAGTGTTGGAAAACCATTCTTTCATAAGAGGGCTATCCAGAAAAAATTCATCCGTTGTCACTATAATGGGAATGGTTACATGGCTGGATACTCTCCGGACAGCCCTGGTATATTTTTGTTTTTCTTTTTTTTTTTAAGTTGTTTAAAGTAGAAGAGTAAATTCACCCATGAAAGGGTTGCCATTCTGCAAAACAAGACTCTTAGGATATGTGGTGATGGAAGGAGAGCTGATTCTGGGTGGTGAGCACATAATGCAATGCATAGGTGATGTGATGTGGACTTGTACATCCAGAAACTATCTAATTGTTACCAATCAATGTCACCCCAATAAATTTAACAATTAAAAAAAACCAAACAAGACTCTTAGTTAAATCTGAATGGCAGACCATTCAGATAGTATATACACAACCCATATTTATATTAGCAGTATAAATATGTCTGAAATTTAATTTAAATTTAATTTAATGAGGTTTCTTGAATTTTACCCGGCAACCTTAATTCTTGTTAATCTATCATGTCCAAAACAGAAGTCCACAGAGACTCTTTTAGTGGGAGAGAGAGAAGGTGCTGAAAATTTCACATGCATTGTTTCATCTAATCCTCATTACACACCATAAGTATGTGATGGAGCTTGTATACTTTCAGTATAAAATATTTAATGAGCTCCTATATTGTGTTCATCACAATAAGAATAATATAGGGAGGAATCTCCTCAAGAAAATATCAAATTAGCAGTGAAGATGAAAATCAGCATATGAAACTAATAAGTGCTCCACTGAACTACCATGCTTATCTAAGTGCCACAAGATTTTAGAAGAGTTAAAGATAAAATGAGCTGAACTAGTCAGAAAACCTAGGAGATATGGTTAACAACAACAACCAAATAATAAAATCAACGATGGAAGAACTATATCTAGGCAAAGGGAAGGACACTGATGTTCAGCTTGCTTAGACACAGACAATAGAAGGGTATTATTTGCCTGAGGGGAAAGAGATTTAGAGGAAAGATGAAGAGGTTAAAGGGGATTGAATATATGGTGACAGAGGGAGACTAGACTTGGGATGGTAAGCACACAATGCAATATACAGATGATGTATCATAGAATTGTACACTTGAAATTTATATAATGTTATTAACCAATGTTACCCTCAATAAATATAATAAATAAAAAGAAAAGAAGGTATGACATTGATGCAGGACTAAAATTGGCATCCTTCTGGACAACAAGAAAAATAACCTGACCAATGGATGCTATGGGGGAGTCATTATAAGGAAGAATTTTTTTTTTTTAATATTTATTTATTTATTTATTTATTTTTGACAGGGAGAGAGAGAGATACAGAGACAGAGACAGAGAGAGAACTGAACTGAGGGAGCTCCCAGCTCAGCATATGGTTCTGCACGGGCTGGGGCCAGGATTCGATCCCCGGTCCCCTGCACTGCAAAGTGAGCGCTTAACCCACTGAGCCATCCCGGCTTCCCCAAGGGAGTCATTATAAACAAGTCAGTTGGTACCAGAGCCTCTGATATAGTCATTCAGTTTGTTCACTGCACAAGGGTGACTCATTGGGAGATGAATAAGGACTGAGATCTCAACTGCTGCAATTCCCAAGATATAAACATCAGTGCTGGGCCACATCCAATCAAAGGAAGGGATTTTTTTTTAAATGCTAAAGTACTTTGTAGGACATCTGAGGTCCTGGGTAAGAGCTTCAGTGTCTTCCTTCTGGGCAGTCACAGTATAATTACTTCTGTACTTTTGAGCCAGATACTTCAAGATGAGAATCCCTATGGGGAGAGGTGGGTGGAGATGTAAGAAGGTGCATCATCTCTGGGCCATGAGACTTTCTCTACTATTGTGGAAGAAAAGAGTGTGAAGGGAAATGTAATTTGAGTATATGGTTGGAGGAAGCAGAGTAAGCATGAGGTGGAGCTGATGGGGCTTCAGATGAGTATTTTCATAAAACTATTTCAAAGTTCAGCACCAGCACACAATGGCCTGTATATTAACATAAAACCATTTTGTGAAGAAGGGCACTAAATCCAGCACTGTGAACACAAAAGCCACCTGGGGTAGGCAGATAATTGGCTTGTGTGGAATCTAACAGTCACCTGAAAGTCTTCTTCTCTCCTCAAAATCTTTTAGGAGAAGCTGCAAATCTGGACTTTTAGGAAGAAAGCTCCTGAATTTTGAATGTTGGTCTGAGTCAAAAAATTTAACCACATGTACACCTCACAAAAACACAGTATAGACTTAACAGTGTTCTAACTAAATAATATACACCTGTAGGTATGAATGCTCTTAAGCATGCCTTTAGTGTTCTAAAGCAGTATTTCCCAGCCCTAATCATTCTGCATACTATTAACATTATCTAATGAGGGTCCCATTAGAAAGGAAAAGGGAAGATGCAAACCAAGGCAAATATGAGTATAATTCTATAGAGCAAGATGGGTGACTACAAGTATTTTGGAAGACATGAACTGAAATGGCTACTTTCTCTCCTCTTATGATATATTTCAATTTGGTCTCTTTTCCATTTCTCTTTTTTTAAGTGAGGCAACCAGACCCACGTTTAATTACTTAGAGCAATAGTTTAATACTTAGTTTCATCACCAAAATGTCAGACTAGGATCTCTATATGGAGATTGTGAGGATGATTATAGCAAATCTTTATAGAAAAAGGTTCAATCATATCTTCACAAGCTTAGAATTCCTGGTTAAAAGCAAATAAAATAATTCAAAATAAATAAAAATAAACAATAAGTAAATAAACAAACATCTCCAAAGAAAATAACTGACTACAACAAATACCTGATTTTGGTCGTGTGGGGTGGGGCATTGGGGACTGTCATTAACAGAATATGGCATTCTTTCTTTGATATATAGAAATTACCAAAACCAAATTAAACCAAAGGAAACTAAACTAAATTAGATGCTCCTACGGAAGGTAAACCTATGTCTGTATCTCCCTTGGGTGTGAAAATAATGAACTAAATCTTAAAAATGAAGGATTTCTATCTTCTTTTTCTTAAGAGTTGTTTGACTCCTCAGATATTTTTGGCTATACCCTACATTGGTCTTTCTGTGTGAACTACCAAGTTCTTTCTTAGTTTTATGCTCTATTAGAGTAGTAGGGGGAAAGTCTAACACACAGTTAAGAACACGGTTTTTAATGGAAGCGTGCTATTATATTTTAAGGACAGCCTGTCCTATTACAGAAATCTTTCAATGTTGTTCAGGTTGCAAAGGCTTTTTTTCCCCTTAGCCAATTTGCAGACCAGAGCATTAAACAAGCACCAGAGGGCACTATTCTCACAGGGAAACCAACTCACAGAAGCTAAAAAATGGGGGCTTCTGAGTTATCTACAAGAGTCCCTTCACATTTAAATGAGACAAGTATTATTCTCTATGCTTTTGTCATCTGTAATTGCATTATGGCCTTGTCCCTGAGGCATCACAGGGTTTACAGAATTCGTAAACTAGAACCACTAACTTGTTCTTTGTGGCAAATGTGTTGGATAATATTTTACACCAGGATGGATGTGGGGAAAGGAGAGCGGTGTGAACAATACTTAGGTCAAAGGGTTGTGGGATTTTTTTTCATGGCTTTGTTTAACCTGAATACCTGAATAGTGACAAATATTAGATTTGTACCTAGAGATCTTAGCTAGGAATTTGATCTTACTTAGTTTATCACAAATTATAATACCTCGTATTGAGGTACTTATGTTCAATACTATGAGTTGTCTCTTCCAGCAATTGGGAACAAATATGACAGCAAAAACATGCCTTGCACACAGTATCTCACCTGGTTTTCCCTTACTACAGATCATTATTCGGTGATGATTTTCAGTAATTTAATGAATTAATAGATGAATAAATGAACCACCCTCTGACTTATCTTGTATGAGTAGATACCTGTCTATAGGTATAAGAAAATTATGTAGTAACTGCTAAAAATGTATTTAAATCGTATGTTTTACATTGAGTTCATAAGTGAAAAGTGAATTCATTTAAGATACAGAACCTTGTCAGAGATCTTTAAACGAAGCTTATTTAATGACTTATTTTGTCAAAAAAAAGTGTAAAATAATTGAAAGCCATAGAAAATAGAAATTCTATAGAAATATGCTTTTAAGTGTACTGATGTATAACAAATTAAAAATTGAAGTAAACAGTGCAAAGACTGAAATAATCTTTCTCTCTATATATTTTGATTTATGTTTGTTTCGTTTCTGACCCTAACAATAACAAAGTTGCAGATATAAGATAGCACTGGTTAGCACTATATTAAAACCGTATAAGTAGTAAATAAAAAAGTACTTTAGGAAATTGGGAATCTACAGACAAGGCTGGGATAATACTTTAAATGGTTAAAAATATATAAATAAATAAAAAAGAAGCCAAGTCATGATCAAATGAGCTGTTTAAGACATTAATTCTTCTTTGAAAATTTGTCCTAGCATATACCAAATTTTCAAGCAACGGAAAATTGGAGAAAAACTTAACCAACAGTTTATCATTTTTATTTTCTTTATACCTAGTAAGGTGCCTTGCAAAAACAAGACATTTAATAAATGTTTGGTTAATGAGTAAGTGAATGAATGAAGAATAAATAAATAATAATGTGTGAAGCAGTCATTTAGTAACAGCTCTTTGAATGGTGGGCACAGTGTCTCAAAGGAACTGAACAATCTTCATAGGTCAATACCTGAACATTTAATTTTGAAGGGACAGAAAATGGCATAGCATCTTTGATTAGCTTAGTTCCCTTGGTTTTAGACCCCCTGGTACACGCTATGTCTCCAGCTCTGGTCTCTACCTTCCTTATGTAGAACTTGAGACCCCAGTCTGATCTGGCTTTTTCAGCTTGACTATGTCTTTTGCATCACTGGTCCCAACTCTGACATACAGATATTCTACTTATCATTTGTCAATAGGTTACAATATTAGATTGGTCTGGGGGGAAATGTAGTTTATGTAAAGTCAGTATCTTATTTCATTTACATTTTTCACTGCAGCAATTTTTTTTCTTGCTATAAAAGTTGAGATTATAAGTCTTTAATTTTCAGAACTAAATTTTTTTTCCCTTTTATTATGTAACCTTTTTATGTGGACTCTTTTCCCAGTGTGCTGGCATGTCCTCTGTCCTCCATGAAATGTTAAAGAACAACAGATGTAACCCTGCAAAACTTCGATCAGTTTAGCAAGTTCTCTATGAAATAAGTCTTACAAGTTTCAGTACAGCTTCTTTATAAATAATCTACTGTCTATCTCTTGTTCTCTTTCTGGGGCTCTCTGTCCTTATATCTAGTTCATAGTGTTGTACTGTTTTGATATTCTATCAACAAGGTGATAACTGGGTGCTTTTGATAAATAGTCAACTCCAAGATGCTTTAAAAAAGAAAAGAAAAGAAAAAGGAATTTATTTTCTAGATTAACCGGGAAGTCCCAAGGTATAGGATGTTAGATATAACTAGATCCATGGACACATGTTGGCTTTGTTTAATGACATCTTCCTTAGACAGGAGGAAAAAATACACCGAAAGCTCCAATTCTTACCATTCATAGTCTCAAAGAGAGAGTCAGAGAGATTGAGTGCTGTGATTGGCTATCCTGGGTCCCACCAGGAGACATGCATCACTATGGTGAATAAAGTGTTCCTGGATTGAGATTTCTGTGTTCTTTACCACAAAGCCCAGTGTGGAGTGGGAATGTGGCAGCCAGTATGGATAGCTCTAGTCCCTCACCCCTAGATATTATAAAATCTACTTTGAGAATATGAATGAGACATATATTTGAACTTGAGAAGGAAATATACCCAGGAACAAGGTAGACTCTCCAATTACTATAAAGACCAAAGCCTAGGGGTGAGAAGCCAAACATTTCAGCTGTGCTATTGAATACATTCTGTCAGGTGAATAAATAAACCTGAAACAATAGTCCTTTCTGAGCCAGAGTTTACACAATACAGTATACAGCAAAGGTGAAAGACTTTCCAGACAGGAGGACTCTCTAGGACTTGTTCCCTGTGTTGGCCTTGTCTCATCAAGGTGTTCTCTGTGGTAACCTGACCTTGAGTTTGGCACAGGCATCATTTACAAGAGTTAATTACCTTTCTACCAGATAGCATTTACTGCATGGTTATCTTACACTGTGTTGGAAGCTCCTTTTTAAGGAATAAAGTAGGGCATGAGTGCAGCCAACTAAACCAGATTTGGTGCTCTGTCAGTATTACTAGAGAAGACAATGAAGTCAGTGTAGTTCTTACTACTTGGCCCTTAGCCTTAAATGAAGTGTTAGATTCTGCCCTTTGCTGGAAAGACGAGTTGACTGGATGATCTAATCGTTTTTTCTACCTTTGCCAACCACTGTATGTAATCCATTGTTATCATTATTAAGCAACATCCAATGTCTTTCTCTGGGAATGGCAGAGGAAGTTAGAAATACAAACACAGGGAATACAGCCTTCCACTATGATGTCAGCTTCTGTTTTAGTTTAAGTATTTTTAGAGGATATCCCAGTTAAGCCAGACATCTTGTTTACAGTGGGGTAGTATTGTAGAGTGTGGGCAAGAGTATAATACACTTATAGTACAAGTTACCTTTATGTGATCGTGTTAATGTTTCATGTTACATCCGATTAACTGGCTGCTTCTGATATGGCCAAACATGACAAGCTTTTTACACGAAGAGAATCTGCAAACTAAATGTCATCTAAAAGGAAATTTGAATAGAAAGTTCTTTGGTACACTACCACAAATCTTAGTTATTTCTGAGAATGAATGTGATATATATTAATTAAACTTTTATTTCATAGTAGCACTTAGTATAGATTATTTCTGTCATTGTAACTTCCTTGTGGATTTTCCTGCTCCTTGTAGCAATGAAGCAGTGATTTCAGAGGACTTGCTTTTTTATGAGAAGTAAATTGGATTATTAGAGAAAGTTCTCTAGAAAAATCAATCAACCAACCAACCAACCAACCAACCAACCAACCAACCAACCAACCAATAAGCAGAGGTGGCTTTAGAATTTTCATACATAAAGGACTTGAGCTTGGCAGCATATTTGAAAGGGACAGCCAGGGGACTTGTCTTAAAAGTACATTTGCATGGCAAGTATATCATCATTACTTAGATGAAAAAATATTTTTAGGGGTGGTTAATACATGTTATGAAGAGGCAAGAGAGCTCAGATCTCTGGGCATTACCACTTTGTGTAAAGAAACCTAAATACATAAAATACAAACATCGACATAAGGGTAGAATTTGTGAATGAGAGTTCTAAGACATAAAAACAGAGAAGTACATGGACCCAGGCTCATCCACAATAGCTATTTGAGGGCTGCATCACTTTAAAAGAAAACTCAACATTATGGTCTTCTTAAAAGAAGGACTTACAGTTGATTTTTTCCATCTTCTCTCACTTCCTTAAGTCTATGATCCTTTAACAAATCTGTACTGCTCCCTAAATATCTCAGTTTCAAGAGCCAAGTTAAAATAGTAAGGAGTTCTTTCACATTTTGAAGGAAATGTCATTTACAGTGATAGGTGCATATTTTCCCAAAACAACAAAAGTAAACTTCAAATACCACCCCCATTGCTGTTTTTACGGTCCTTGCCACTTTCTAAAACAAATAACTGCAGTAACAAAAAACAACTGAATGTGGCTCTAGTCTGCTTGAAGTCTAAGCCAGATTTGTGCTTGGTCTCCCAGGCCAAATTGGGAGATGCAGTTAGCTGGGTTGTAAGCCCTTCACAGTGTTCAAGAACAATGGAATGAGGAGCTTTAAAATTAAAACCATACGTTTGGTAGGAAACAGCTCCAACTGGTGCTTGATTACTAGCTAGGCATTCTTATTCTAACATGATTTGGACAAACACAGGAAACCCTGCGGGCATGAATGGAGAGATGTTTTCCCTCACAGGACAAAAAAGAGCAGCATCAATGGTGTTAGGATCGCCATGATTCTGGACAACATCAGAAGCCAGGTCTTCGGGGGAGGTTCTCATTTTTATGGTCTCACAAGAAACCCTTTTCTTTTCCAGAAATCCTTTCCAGAGGGAGAGGCTGTGTAGAATTTTTCTGAATGTAATGAACGTCAGCACATTCCCAGCTAGACCACGCATTCCAGTCTTATCAAATGAAACTGACCTTTCTGTCCCAGCATGTTCTTGGTCATTGCTAGGATTAATTTCAAGTTCACAGTGATGCAGTTTCCTAGATGGATTGCACAGTCCACTCCAGATGACAAATACTTACTTCTGGAATCTCCTCACCCTTATGGAGAGGTCATGTGCTCGCTTCTAAGAAAGAAGGTTTAAATACAGTTGGCTTACGCTCAAATCTGCAACCTTCAAAATGCTCTGCCCAGACTTGCCTCTGCTTTCAGTTGGCAGAGATCTGCCCCTTCCTACTCATTTTTTGTCCAATACCAAGTGACTCAAGTGGGAGTCATGACCAAAATGAAAACTATAGCACAAATTCAAGATTTTAAAGTATTTTTTCAGCCACTGGAAGTGACCAGGATTCATGAGAGTCCTCAAAATGATGTTTGGTAGGCCTCTGAATCCACTAGGTATTTCCAAGTTAAGTGTCCTGATACGTGTTACTGAGCTTCCTCTAGTCATCACTGCCAAAGGAAACAAAATATACAAAATAAAAGCTGGTCAGAAATTACTCTTTACAAGTGCATTTCCTCATCAGAATGATTGCTTCAACATTGGTTGAACACATATTCCAGCCCCCATCCCCACCCCCCACCCCTCCAAGCTTTACTGGAGATTCTAAGTGATTCAGGTCACATTAAAATTCAAAATAAAAAGGAAGGAAATTGTACTTGTGTGTATCTAGGCAGTTCAAATACCCACATGGACAAAAGGCTACTGCACCCCATCTGTTCTTTT